>KZ538107.1:17523-56421 GCA_000934665.2 Catajapyx aquilonaris
AGTTTTCTGTATATATTTTCACTTCATTCACCGGTGCAAGGAAACAAGGACAGTGGGAAAGGATAGGGATTTTTGGGGAGGGAACATGGGTGCAAGGTGCAATGTCGTAGCTAATGGGTCATGTGCTGTTCCCCAGGAGGTTAGGTTGCCAGACACCTCCTTGGTGCAGGTCAGAGACCCTCCTGATGCAGGTGAAAGGAAAGTTCCCCAGGCGGGGATCGAACCTGGGGCCTTTCACTCAGCAAGCCGAGACGTTACCATCTCGGCCACCACACCTCCCCGTAAGATATCACATTTTGGTTTGGGTACAGAGTGGCATTAAGGCATTGGGTGGGACCTCACTAATACTGTTGGGTCCAAAATGTGGCATATCATTGCTTCAACATTGGAATATTTCCAAACCCACCTTAATTTGCTTTCCAGCAACACCATAAGTCTTTTCATAGTGGTCTAATCCAAGCGTTGACTTCCGTCCAGAAGCCGTGACGAAAGTGTTGGTGGTGTAGCGACGAAATAGAGAACTCTTCCCAACACCATATTCACCACATAAAATTACCTTTTGTTCCGGAACTTTTACAGATGCCATTCCTGTAACAGAAAGGTTTTAATGAATGCATGATCTCACTCAATCACTCATTTGCATTCAAGTTATACTCAGTTGCACAACCCTCAACTTTCACGCCATTTTCAAGCAGTCATCCAAAATGGGTACACTTGTAATTTGCCTATTAAAGCAAATCAACACATGCGCCTTGACTGGGAATTGAACCCAGGTCCACGCTCAGGTAGCGTGTGTTCTGCCACTGAACTATCAAGGCTGCATACAAGTTTCAACAATGTCTCAGGCACGACTACCACACTTTAAGGTGTGTTCCCAAGCTTGAACGAATAGGTTGCAGCTAGGTCGTAGCAAACCCATGAGCGAGAGCGAGAAGAGTCCACTTCTCGTTCACACTCGATAGTTTTAATTCACCCCAAGTCTCTTGTTGTCTTGAGCTTAGGACACACCTTAACACTGTATTCTGTGTTTAAAAGTCGTCATGCAAACATATGCCTTGTGTAATCCAAGATGTCTGTGGTTGTTTGGGCGTTGCAATGATAACTTGTTTCATCCTCCTCAGTCATTGGTTAAAATGATCACAAGGCAGCTGCCAAAACAACCACTGCCATCATGCACAACACAAAGGTGTAAATGACACAATGATTGTGGAGTGATTCCAAGGTCAGCACCTACACTCTCGGGGCAAGCCAATTTTAGGCATCCAACAAACCCATCGGCCTTAATTAATAACAGAATACCGTATATAACGCAGCCACCAAATCTCACGTGTTAAGGATACGGGCAACAACCGATAATAAAATTTGCTGGATAATTGAGGGTGCGTTCCAATCCCTGCTTATCTAAACAACCAATCTGTGGAATTTCACCAATAATAATATCGACTAATGAGACATCCTGTTTGTGTAATAATATAACATAATCATTATAATATTGAAAATTAATACAAAATATGTTGGCAAAACTGACGCTTTTTGATATTTTTGATTGCTGCTACTGCTACACCAGTATCCGCTAGAGCCGCTAGATGTCCGTTCGATGTCGGTTTTTCGATTTTCGATATATAGACTGCGATGCGATACTTTTTGAGTATCGAACGTGGTATCGAAAGTCGATATGCAATTTCGGATATCGCACAGCCCTACTGGTAATGTATTTGCATTAGCAAATGCAGCATAAGTTTATAATACAATTTTACCAGATTGTTTGAAATTTTTGGGGGGACATTACAGCAGGTCAGCAACATTTGTGAGCCTCTGAAGTACAGCAGGCTACATTCCAAACAAAAAAAGCAAATAGGCTATTTATGTTTGCCTACCTGTTGTCTTTCATGGAAACACTAATTGCTTTTCAAGCGCTCCTTGTAGTATACCCGAGTATACCAGTACCTGAAAACATATTTCATCTTGCGTACATGTAGATTTTTGGGTAGAATCATTTAAACTTTCTAAACGGCGACACAAAATCTGCTTATGGATGCAGTAATAAATAATTTGGCAACATGATACTTGTGAAAGAAGGGTGTGTGGCGTGTTTATTTGCATGATTGCATCTCACAGTCAGAGAAACATGGCATTTGCTATAGTGATGATACATACATTCTTGTTCAAAGTTATGGCACTTTTTAAAGTAACTGTTAGTTTGTACATATCTTCATACACAGGTTGTCCAGATAAAAGTGTGAAATGAAAGAAAATATAAAAATAATGGTTGCCATCAGATTTTCACTAATGCAGTGGGCCATGCAAGGCTATTCAAATAAGCCATGTGTCACATGTCTGCATATTTTCCCTATTGGTATTAAACAATAATAAACTGCAACTTAAAGGAAAGATGCTAGTTCATGATGAAGTATTATCTCAGGTATGCACAAGCCACTGCAGATACTTGCACAGAATAGTTTAAAATAGTTTCAGTAATAGTTTCAAACAATAGATAGCTATTATGAAACACTGCAGTACTTCAGAACAGGCTATGTTCCTGACTAGGCACCAGGTGAAAACTGGCTGGCTGAATATTAAAACCGCTTGTCTGATGTATCAAAATTAAGCTACAACTGCAACCCTTTAATTACAGGTTCAACAGAAACTGCCACAAAAATATAACTTTTGATAGTAATGAGCATAATGATGAGACAAGCTTGGACAGGAGCTCCAACAATAAGATCCATGTAGAACTGGTAATGTTCCTGTCCCAATGCAAAACTAAACAATCATACAGTAGTGCATGTCAAGATTATGCCATCTCTTACTATACATTTGACTTGGAACACAGATATCACCAGTTTTGCACTGCACTCGTTGGGAGTTCTGGACTCGGTCCTTCTCCATGTTTATGCCTGTGGCCAGCGCTGGTTTCCCCCCGCCCCGCCCCCTATGGTTATTCCTAAAAATTCCAATTTTTGTGTGTGTTATCTCCTTTATTTTGTTTTATTTATTTAAAAAAGTATATATTCCAGCTTACGGCTGCCCCCAGAGGCCAGAGGCAATTGCCTTTTCTGCCTATTGGTAAATCCGGTGCTGCCTGTGTCTTCATCACCATGACCCTACCATTCCTAAACCCGGTATCTGACATTTGTTGGTAAATTGAGATATCACCATGTTTGTACACACTAGGACAAACTGCATGCATTTAAAAGACCACAGCATGTCTGATATCAGTGGAAGCACGGTGGAAGGAGTGAAACCAAGTTTCTGTGCTATTGAACTGCTGAAGACATTTGTGATTTGGTCTCTCCTGTGAAATTTGCAAATATGCAGATGCTGGGTTTTGGAATGGGGACCAACTATGTTGGATGCACAACTGCAATAATGAAATGCTCTCATGTGCCTCAAATATCTGCTTCATGCGTACTGGTAACTTGCTAAATGCTGATGTGACATAATTATATGCAGGTTAAAAGGCAGTTGATCTCTTTCTTGCTTCGTCAACTCTTTTAAGCTCACAACTGACACAACAGTTTGAAATATCGGGATTGGAATTTGGTACCGTATATTCGTAAAAAAAAACCACGCCTTTCATTATAATTAAAATAACACATATTTCAAAGATCATTACAATGGTTCGTGCTCAAACATGACACAAACCTGCCTGAAAAAGTCAGTGATGTTGGTTTTTCATGCCACAGGATGCACCCCATCACTATAAAAAGTTTCTTTGACAAGCACAAAATTGAGTGCATGCATGCGACTTGTCGATAAACATTCTGTGGAGTTCCGTGGACCAGTGAAAATTCAGTCAGTGTTTATATTTTAAGTGGCAAAATTTACTTTTCTACCACATTTTATCTGGACATCCTGTTAGTGTGTACAGTCGTGTAGCTTTGTACATGAACATGCACATGGGAAACGGATCATTTCCAACAATTGCATCTTACTGGCAGTGAAACTTTGGGAGATCACTTATGTGTCACTTGTAATGCACACACAATGGTTGTGGCCAGTATTCCAACAGCGATGAGGTAATCTGTGCATAAATATATTTAAAAACTGCAACATGCAAGTTGAACTGCCACCTCTGTAGTCCTCATGCAAATAATAAATAGTTCCATGAGGTATTTTCCAGCAACAATGATCCAGTTATGTGAAATGAAAATGTGGCACTTCGACTTGGATGTTACTGCCTTTCTTTGTACTCTCACTGAGGTACATAAATTAATGTGGCAGTCATACTATCGGGCAGGAATTGAGAAGGACGTTGTGCAAGTGGGCCATGTCAGTCCAGTCCTTCCGTTTCCGGCCTAGCATGATGTTGCGAATGCAACCTTTGAAATTGTCACGGACACTCAGTGTTCCTTGTGCAGCACCATCTGTAACACAGAAAATGTAATGAGTTAAGAGTACAATCACTACAGGATAAGGGCTTACCTGGTAGTCCTCCAATGTATAGTGGCCCATTGGTGTGGGTTTCAAGAAGTGCTCCGTCACCAGAGAAGCTGTAACTCTGTGGGAAAGAGTCCACCCTTAATGTCAAAGAGTCACGGATGTAGCTTGCCTTGACCACATGCCACCGGTTGTCACACACATTGAACTTATTAGCAAATTTGTGTGTAGCACGGAAAGGGTGTTGGTCACCCATATCCACTGCCATCACAACCGCTCCATCTGCCACTTCAAGAGACAAGGCTGGGAAACCAACTGGTTCAGACACACTCAAGAGCACCCCATTCAGTTCAGTAGTACGAAATGAAAGTTCGAAGTCCAGGAGGGCTCCAACGTTGAAGTTCTCACCTGTATAAACATCAAGGTAGTACAAAACAGGGTAGGAAACAACAAAAACTTACTGTATATGGCATATGCATCACCACCAAAGTAGGACCCTGGCTCTACTCTAGCAAAGCACTGTCCAACTTTGTGAACCTGGTTCTTCTCACCAGCCAAGTCATATGCATTTCCATTAATGACTAGACCCTGTATGCAGCCTTTGAGATTGTCCAGTTTGACAGCCTGTAAATAACAGTGCACATTAACTAGTATTAAAAATGGGCAAGCAGGGCAGGTTGAAACAGAGCTAACAACTAATAATAATGTTGCATCATGTTTCAAACCCCTCTCACATGGACCCTCACTACCTCCCATTCTTCCACTAAATTGTGATTCTGTGCCAGAAGTACAATGAGATGGCATTTTCAGATACATCAGTAAATATTTTGTCACTCGAGAAATGATTGTTGCAAGGCAAAGGTATAATTGTGCAGTCGACTCCGCATGTAACAGACTTCAAGAGACCATGGAAATCAGTACCATATTCTATAACCTAGGTCTGTTATAGCCAAATCGCCACTTTTGCAACGAATGCACAAAGTTTTCTGCCTGCTGCATGCCTCTAATGCACACTGCTACTCATACTGATCATTGAAACTATCCATAAAAATGCGAAATTAGCTTGTTCGTAATATATGCAAGACCAAAATAATTCCATCATTTTCTTCTGCCGTCTCCTTGAACACTGCCAAATACACCTTCTCAATGTCACATTCCAGTGGCTGACCCAGTCCTTGCATCTTATTGGTATTCAAAAAATAACTTTTCACTGCCTGCAAAGCTTCATCTGCTGCTGGTACCCTAGCCAGAAGTCTTTGCAGTCAGCAGTGTCTTCTTGGTCATCATCGTAACTTGTTGACCTTATCCTGCTGCTTCTTAACGTCCATTACAATGTCACTTTAAGTTGGGAAGTCTGTTGTAATGAGATCTTGGTCCATTGTTTCAACAGCTTCGAGTTTGGAAATAGCTTCATAATTCTGAATGCCATGCCGCCTTGCCCACTTGGCAAGAGAAAGATCATCTTCGTCTTCATCTCCAGACTCGTTTACTGACGATGATTGCAGATCTGCAATCTGCATGATGGAAAGCTCTGGCAATTGTGGTTCCCGTCACTCTCTCTCATGCTTTCTTGAGCATCCAGACAACAACATTCATGCTAAACTCTGCCTTTTTATCTATTCTCTCATGAGCTAGAGTACCAATGATATGCATTTTAAAGTGTCTGGGTAATAATCGAAAGCAGCATATTTTCCCACCAATGTTGTTACCACTGGCTAGTACAGTACCCTATATGTGACCAGCATGGGTACACCAGGAGCACATGACTGCCACAGGTCAATCAATTGACCAGTGGGATAATAATTGTCTATTGATTGTGATTGTGATTATAAATATTGCCCTTCTATCAGTGTTAATTGGATTGAGGACCCCCATCACTGTATAGGTCAACCTGGCATGGTCCTTCCTCCAGCCTCTCAACAGTGTACTCGGCATGAAGATTACAATTTACTCTTACACTAGATCCAAAATCATTGACTTTTTCCTGAATGGATGCGGCTCAATTGACAACTTTTACATTGCCAGAAAGTAAAAGTTTCTGTTTTTGATACAGATGATAAAATCCATTATTCTCATCTCCGGCCTCTGTCCCAGTGGCGCCATCGGATGACCATACGCAAGATCATATGCCATTAGCTATTAGCGAATAACGGTTATCCAGGCTTCTAATCGAACATATATTATTATTAGTGTTTTTTTTACTCCTTTCCTGCCGTTTTTTTCGCCGAATAAATGTCAGGAATAATTTTTTATCTACATTAATTGGCAGAGGTAGAAACAGGCAAAGATTGTTATTCTTTTAATAATCTGTAGCAGTTACTTTTAAACAGTTACTGGTACTTTAATGGTTATAGAAAATATTAACGTACCCCAGCGGTTCTCAAACTGTGGGACTCGCCCTGGACTGGACTGGACTGGACTGGGGTGGACTGGGGTGGCAGGGGGGGTGGGGTGGGGCGGTGCGGGGTGAATCCAAAAATTATGTGACTTGAAACAGGCAAAAAGTCGCACTGATTATAGGTAAGAACTACTTCTCTCGGTTTACTGTAGCATGCAGTTCTACACAATTTGTGCAGTTCTAAAAGCCAAATGTGCAGTTCTGAATAAGGACAGATGTTTAATAATTCCATAAAACCACATGAACGTTTGCGTAGACCCTATATCTGCTCATTTCACTATAACATTGTTCCCAACATTAGTCTCCAACTAGGTGTGGCACACGACATATAGCAGACCCTGGTTAGTGCAGTCGCAGCAATCAGAAAATGTCAGTTTTTCCAACCTCCCATTTTGTATTAATTTTAAATTATTACAATGATTATGATGTACATACTTTTACACCATCAATGTTACTTTGTTGTTTATTTCTTTACTAATTGACAGACGATATTGTCCCATTCTACTCGGCCTTAGCATCCAGGTCCAATTTACCCTCTACACTCTATTCGCTCTGCCCTGCCTTTTGATTAGGGAAGAGTCCCCGAAATGGTGCTTTATAAGATATCTGAGCAACAAAGTGAAAATTTTCCTAGAATATATGAGGGGGTGAAAATCAAAAACCGACAGCTCCGTCATAAACGTAACGGAGAAAAACGAGAAAAACCTACAGTTTCGCATTATGTCAACGTAGACACCTGAATGTAGCGGCTATAGATTCCTTTACTAGCAACTCAACCATTGGTAAGTTATTATGAAATCATCCGCCATAACCCAATGAGCTGTGGACCGTCCATTCCACCACTGGCCGGTTTTTGATTTGCAACAGGCTGGAGTTGGCGCTTTTTGATGCAAAATTGAGTGAGGGAAACATGAAACACAGGTTTATCCGGCGTGTAAATGTTTAAGTTTATTCCATGCTTACATACCAACGTTCCATTACATTATGCAAGGTGTTCTGTTAAATTCGCATCTCATTCGCACCGAGGTTATCCGTACGAGCTTCGCAGTATGTACTGTCTCCCATGTCAGCTTTAGTTTCGTGGGAGCTGGCGGTTTTTGATCTGTGATTTTCTGCGAGTGCGGAAGGAGCTGGCGGTTTTTGTTATGGAGGTCGCTTTTCACCCCTGAATTTAACGGCTTTGTTGTAGGGTTTTAAATACCATATTCAGGTATTATGTACTCCATGGCATGAGGAATGCATTGCCGGCGCTAACTAATTTTTTTTGTTTTTTGGAGCTGTCGGTTTTTGATTTTCACCCCCTCATATGATAAATGATTTCAACCTGCCCCCATCATCTCCTATTACTTACCAGTGGTTCTGGAATATCTAGGCCTGTCTCAGGAAGTCCTCCAACATAGAGATCATTCCCAAGTTGCACTTTTTTGGGTACTCGTGCCTTCACTGGGCGGTTATCATCCACCCTCAGCTGCAACCGGGGGCCTGTCTTGACAATTCCCACCTTACACCAGTGGCCATTATTGAGCCCTCCAACTGACATGGCTTCCTTCTTCTTCTTTCCTTGAATGGCCATAACAAGGTGGCCATTCTTCAGTGCTACTGTCATGTAATGCACACGCTTGCGTTGCTTGTTCTGAAACGGTCTTCAGTGAGGAAAGTTCTACCACAATAATTATTATACTAAAATACTTTACCAGGGCAAGGAGAAACAGCCCATCTGGATAATATGTTCGAAAATCAAATGTGATGTTAAAATTTTGCTGCAGCTCCTTGGGACGAAGTGGTAGTCGAATATGACTGTGGCTGGCATCACCAAGTTTCACTGCTCTCTGTTCCCATGTCAAGGGCCGCACTTCTTCACATGACTGGCGCTGGGACGGATCTGGCTGCTTGTCACGTGACTTGCGTATCAATCGACTTGCAAGGCAACGTCCAATCGATGCATTCTCAAACTGCACAGGTTTGTTCATGGCCAGCAACCTGACAAAATAATTAAAATGACAAGCTTGTCGAGACAGCTGCAACATCAAAAGTACCTGTCATCAAACACAGCATCTTTTATACAGCCAACAAATGGTGTTATGATTGCTGCACCTCGTCCAGACAGGCCTGCAGGAAGCCCACCAAAGTACAGGCCTGACTCATCTTGTGCCTGAATCACAGGTGGTTTTTTAAGAAGTCGTGCAGTTCCCACAATTGCATCATCCATTCGAAGCTCCAACCTAAATGTCAAATATAGCTTTATCATCAGCAAAGAAATTTAAAGCAACTGCTTACTTTCGGCCCCGTTTAATCAGAAACAAGTTGTGAAATTTGTCATCATTGTAAGTCTCATTGGTCATTATTGTCACATTGCCACTGAACCGCATCTCAATTTTTCCATCAACAAGTACTGTTGAGTAATACTCTTCTTCTTTTCCAGACTTGCCCTGAAATGAAGCTATTGATGACACTGCTTAGCAGAGCTGGGTTAGTAATCAAGCAGCATGCAGCACCTACCCTGTCATCTATTACATCATACTCTTCCTCCTCTACTAGCCCATCCACCACCTCCTGTGCCATCACCAAAAGTAAAGCATAAGTACCTGAAACCTTAATATAATAATAATAAAATGCTTATGCTCACTGTGCTTTCAAATGTTGACAGTAATAAAAGTGCAGTTGACTGCTTTGTTTGAAAACTGAATCCAAAACTACTGTTCCGGTCCAGTGGATATGAACGTAATTCAAGGTATCCATTCCCACTGAAGCTCACTGTCTTGATAACCTGCAAGTAGACATGAAGAGAAATGTGTAGGCAACACAGAAGTGTGACAAAGGAGCTGGAAGACCGGAATTGTCACTTTCAGATGAAAGAATAAATTATTGAAGGTGCCTGGGTAGGATAGGCTGATATGGAAAACAAAAGGAGAAGAGATTTTTGGCATGCTGGTGTTACCAGTCTGTTAAACACTATCAATATCTTACGTTTTCTGGGCATGACGCCTCAACGCCATAGAAACTGCCCCTAAGTGGATTGTAACCATGTTGCATGACTTGGATGTCTTGCAAGCAACCTAAAAATGATCCAAACTGTACAGAATCCCATGTTGACCTGGGAAAATCAGGTGGGACACCGCCAACATAATATAAAGCTTTTTCAAAGTCCAATAGTGGAGGTCGGGGTTTGTTTGGGGCACTTCTTCTCTCTTGATTCCCAACTTTCAGAATGCCCACTTCTAAACCCGAACCTGCTCGACCCTGGAATGCACGTGTTGCTTCAACACGTGTCCAATTTCCTGTGTTGTACTTCTCCAAGCTCTCCACGGTTAGCCAGATGTCATCTGCATAGTTCACGTGGAAGAGAACTTTTCCATTGCGAAGTTCCAAGCTTATGAGCTGGCGCTGTAAAACAGAACCAATGAGTTGATTCAGAAGTGGAGTTGTCACCAGACAGCAACCTAATAAAATATAATAATAGGTTACATGATGAGCCTGTGGCCTTAGAGGGGACTCTCTTTTAATATTGACCAACTTAAATCATTGACTACAGTGTACTCCATGATCAGACAGCAGCTTGCCTCAGTGGAAGACAAAATATATAGATGACCATAATCACAGTACTCACAGTTGCTTCATTTACGACTAGAAAGAGCAGCGCATTTTCATCATGCGTCCGGAAGCTCAGTGAAACACTGAAACCTCTGGGATTATATGGGGTAGACCGGCTGCGATTTAGTACAGTGTACCCATCCCCATTGAAACTGTATGCCGACTCATCCTTCACCTCTTCAGCTCTGAAATGAAAGAGGACAGGTCAACAGATCTTAATTTATTGTTACCGTCATCAAAAACCTACCCTCCACTACAAGGTAGGCAACTAGTAGTGTTAAGGAAGTTCCAGAGGCCAACAGGATTTCCATCAATGATGACTTCAAACAAGCAGCCAACAAAGCCTTTTATCAAGCTCTGCTTGGACCAAGGTGGCTTTCCACCAATCCAGAGGACATCATTACCATCTAGATCAATTTTACTAAAACCAGGTTCTGAAGCACCAGTAACATCCACTATTTCAGAAACATCAAGAAGATCTATCGGCTTCACCAGCAGGCGGCCAATATTGCCTATTCTCTCAGCTTCAATCTTGTACCATTTCTTTTCATCCTGTGAGTTGGGCTTGCTAGTCAAAATCTCCAGGGGATGTGTTATGGTTATGGATGTGCCACCAGCACTCCATGTGAATCTTATGCGCCTGTCAACCATTTCCAGTGCTAGGAAATCCTTCTGTAAAAAACTTCCCAATTAGAAACAATTGCTATCACTTGACAGATAACCTTCACTACCTTTTGTCTGCTTGGGAGGAACAATAATAATGCATGGCGTTGGGAAGATTGCACAGCATATATCAGGCTGATGGTGGTTGTGGTGCTGGGCCTCACCTTTGAATGATATGCTCTGATACATTCACCAGAATCATCTGCAATTGATATCTTTACCTGAAAAAGAATATTACTATTAGGTTTGATGCTATGCTTTTGTACTTTATGGCTTACACTGGAAGCTGCATGCCTTGCTCGCTTTATCTTATTCCTCAGATCATCCAGAGCAAGTTTTAGTGTGTTGTTTAATATTCTCACTGCATCTTTCTTCTCTTGCAGTTTCACTATAAATTGTTCGCTGGAGCGAATATTTTTCTCTGTGTCTTCAACTAGAACAGGTAACTGTAATATATATGTATTATTTTCCAAATATAACAACTTACTCTTCTTTGTGATGTGATTTGTATCTAGAGCAATCCCTTCCTTCAACCACTCTAGCCGGGGACGCAGGCTAGAATTGATGCTGTCCAAAAACTCTTCTGCTCTCTGCCTTGCACTGGCAGCAGCATCATCAATGGCAATGATTTTGTCTATTGTCATTTGCACACTTGGTCCCACTGCCAAAAAAGCCAGATAGTTACTTTTCTGATCTTCAAGTTGCTTTTAGTGATTCTCACCTGGTGGCAAAATTTTTACATAGCTGAAGTTTTGCTTTATGTCCTCCAATAGATCTTGCCCAAACTGTAGCTGACTCTCCAGGATGTTCAACTGTCCCTGTGTTTCTGCCAGATGTTCTTGTGACTGGCCAATTCTGGTGTGAAGATCATCAACCAATCCCTTGAGGCTCGTTGAATCTTGTTTCTTCCCCTGGGCTTGATCTGTGAGTGATGGCTCCGTGTTGTTGCCATACACCCTCTCTACCGCTCTTCCTGCAGCTTTCTTTGCATTGATTCCTGCTTCATAAGCACCTTCTAATGCATCCACAATGGTTTGATATGCAGTTGCAGCTCGGAGCGGAAAATCTGCCACCTCTCTAGTCTTGTTGAATATGCTGTTAATTCAGAGGATAAGATGCAAGATAATTATGTACAATATCATCATGTGCCATTTTTACATGACTGAGTCAAATGAAGGTGGACCAGTTGGCAGGTGTACCTGATATTTGGTCAGCAGTGGGGAAATGTCTCGATGTTCTCGAGGGAAAGTGCACTTGAATAAACCATGCTCTCTAAGCAGTATTCCCTCCCTTCTCTATTTCATATTCCTGAATGCTACGTACACTTATGGTGTTAGGACTGATAAAGCCTGAGAAACAGGGGAATGTCCCTTTTGTGATGTCTTCTGACTCTCCTGTCACTATGGAGGCAACCACTTGGTTAACGTTAAAAAATATGTCGTGGGAATGATATTGTTGTGTAGGCCTACCCACAAGTTGTAGGAGTAGTTGTTTCTAACACTGTTAGATTTAAATGTAATTTTTTTTACCATACATTATCTGACACTGAGTTGTGAATATTTGGTGTTGAATATCTTGAATTTTGCACATATTTGCTTTTCAAAGGCCATAGCAGGCTCTAGGAGCCTAATTTAAATTTTTGTGGCAATGATAGGTGATGTCTAGTTTTTGCAGTCATATATTGTTCATTAAATTGAAACTGTAATGAAATTCGCTTGTGCCAATTCATTTTCTTTATTGAAATATCTCACATGAAGTGTTGCCACATTGTGAAACCATGCTTTCGAAAACACCAACTTTATAAAATGAAGAGGTTAGTGCCATAACGTGCTAAGCCACACTTTTGTGTTTATTGAGCTTGCACATGTTAGAAAGTCCCACCATCGTGCTTCACAAGTGGGTATCACATACTTAGCAAAATTCCGCATAGATCACGAGAAGATCATGAATCATTTTCCTTGTTTTATATGATTTGCCATTTACGCCAAACTTTTGAATACCCGTATCACAGAATGAAGGTTTTGTGGCATAGCACGTTATGGCACTAACTCCTTCAAATATCAATTCCATGAACAAGCTGTAACTGCTGCATAAAAATGGACAAAAAATTGCACTTTTAATCCCTCATTTCCACAACCCACAGGGTGAACGAGAAAAAACTAAGTTTCAATTTTTCATCTAGTACTGTATTAGGAACAATTTCCACTAAAAATTACCGTGGTACACAACAATCTAAATCTTGCACCAGGCCTTTAAAATTTTTCCGTCTGTATCACTTGTATTCATGTCCACTTTCATTTGACTCAACACACTAGGCCTAATTTAGTTTGGAATCAGAGTCATAAGAGTCATAAGAGTCATCAGCATTAAGAGAAGTCATGACATAAATAGCTGATGAACTCTCAGATGTCAATATGACAGCTAGGCATTTACATAATTATAGGATGGTGCACTGCTCTAGCACCCCAGTTCTTTGAACTCCATAGTTCACTTTGGAGTGCAAATAATAATTTTGGAGCGGGGGAGGCTGAGTCGGTAATGACTCGGCTCTCTGTGTGAAAGGTCCTGGGTTCTATCCCTGCCTGGGTCAGGAGGGTCTCTGACCTCTGACTTGGAGGCATCTGGCAACCTAACCTCCAGGGAGACTGCACATGACCCAGTTTCAGGCATTGCACCTGCACCTGTCTCCTCCCCAACAATCCCCATTCCCTTCCCTATGTCATTTCTCTCTTGCATGGTGTCCAAAGAAAATCAACAAAATAGTGGTGGAAAAATGGTGGTGTTCCACCCCCCTAAAGGAGCATTGTCTCCCAATGGGGTTAGTAAAATTTTTAAAAATAAAAAATAAATAAAAATAAAAATAATTTTGGGAACACAAATTGCACCTTTGCATCTGAATATTTTGATCCCTGTACCCCTGATGATGTTAAGTGTATTTCGGTGAATTCCTTCAAATCCCTGCCATGCCTTTTAATGGCTATTATGATAAATTAGTCTTGGCCTGGCTTAATACGTATGTTAATAGCTGGATTTCTCAAACATGACACAAAATAGATATGAAGTTGTTGAATGTGATGGTGAGGAGAGGAGAGGAAATTGCAACAAGGCATGCATTTTTAGCTTGTTGTGCTTTTCCATCAGCAACTGTTTCCACTGATGATTAGTCTCCCTTACGCTCTCAAATCATTGGCACGCCTCTCCAACTCAGCAGCATGCTCCTGGGCTGGTATCACATATTTATCACGATACTCTGGGTTCAGGTTGCTAAGTATTCCTTCACGCTCCTCCAAGATGTTTGTGTAATTGTCCAGTGAATCCATCAACTCCTGCAACTCCTGGAATTTCATATCACACATCAGCTTGGGTTGGAAAATCTCACAAACAAATACGCACTGAGTAATCCTTGTTTTGCAAGATGATTCGAGTAAATTCATTTATTGATGTGATGTTGTTGATGTCTCCCTTGATTGACTTATCCAGTTTAGTAATTTTCCATAGCAGTTTCTGCAATTCTTTTATTTTTGCAGCATTTTGGGTTGTTAAGTGACTAGCCTGAAATTATTATCAGTTATCAGTAACAAATCAGTTATATGTGGAGGCGAAGATTTTGTTGATATAATGAGGCATTTTACACAATAATGGGCACCATTAACTTTCAAATATTACTTCTAAATTAATTGCAAACTGAGATATGAAATAAAAGAAAAGTCATTTGCTAAAGAATTGACTTTCTCCATTACATGGAATGCCATTTGAAAGGAATAGAATTATTTAAATTACCAGGAAGTCAACATAATTTATTGTAACAAACCACAGCAGAAATAATGGAATGGAGAGTGAATTTAAAATTGAATTTAAATTGAAAATGATTCAGCTACATATAAGATGTGCCTATGTAAGTTTGCAACCACACATTAACAGCATCAAGTCCAGTGATGCACTAACATCTGGTCGAATGAGCCAGAAAATCCTACATTCTGGGCATGTGAGATAGTGAGGAGTGCTCCAAGTTATTACTTGCAATTCCTTCGTCATCACAGACTACCTCTTATTGAGGGATGTCATAATGTAATGAATCAATGAATGAGGTTTTAACATTGCATGCTAATACAAAATCTGATAACATAAGTGATTTACCTAATGGACAACACTTAAAGCCATTAAGATAAATAGGTCATGTCCTCAGTCATGCTAAGATTTCTGACCAAATTCAGAATAAAAAAGTTTCATTTAGTTGCGTCTCTACTTTAAGTGACCAGATGGATTGATGGTTTATGTTTATACCCAATATATGTAATTTAAAGAACATGTAAAAAGTCATTTGCAGCATTAACTGATGTCCTAAAAACCTTTGGAATCACTCTACCAAGCAGTGAAAAGCCACTGTTTTATATGCTGTCTTCCAACTGAAATATCTGTAGTGGTTTGCAAATTTTTTGTCACTAAGATGTTTATTTTTAAGCAGTTACTTTTGAATAGATATTTTACTGGTTATTAAAGTATTATCTGCTAATATTAGGGAATGAGGTCCCAGCCCATTAATACAACCCAGGGAGTATGGGCTGCAAAAAATGGATCCTCACATTGGCCCTCTATTAGTCTATTCCAATTGTTCCCATAGAGTAGACCATTCCAAATCAGAAATTCATTGCAATTTATTCAAAGCTGTGGGAATTATTCAATTACGCCTAATATTAACAAACTAATATGGGGGTGGATTCATCAAATGTCATAAGTCAAATTTTTGGTGTAACCGGTAGTAACCATAGCAATTAACTAACTATGGTTACGCCCGGTAACAAAGAAAATTTGACTTACGACATTTTATGAATCCACCCATGTTTGGTAACCACTACGTAGTAACTGATTACAAATATGCAGCTTAGTGACAAAAAATCGCTAACCAGTTGGAACACACTGTTTAAACTCACATACGGTAAGTATAGACTTTTTTCTAATGATGATAATCTGTCAGATATAGTCTATAACAAAATATTTGTTAAGTAACTGCAAGGACACCATAAAACTTCATACCTTTGCAGTCTCTTCATTAGCATCTTGTATGTGGGAATTCAAGTCTTCAATACGTTCCAAAATCTCATTTCGTAGCGCTTTGAGTGCTTGAAATGTTTCTTGACCTAATTCCATTGAATTAATTTTACGAAGCAGTTTTTTTGATTCTCTGAAAATCAATAGTGTATTAGTTACATAAATTTTTATATAAGAGTATTCAGATGAACAACATACTCCAATTCCATCAAGGCTGCATCCTTAGTCAAGAGGTTTTCCAATTCCTCTAATCTTTCCAGCATGCTCATTGCTTCCTTTAAGGCTCGGCTAATGTTGATTGTTGGTGTCTCACCCAAAGCATAGTTGCTCAAATAATCAATGGCTTCTGTTAACACAGGGGTAAGGATTTAACACACATAAAAAATTACCAATAACGTTTTTTACCTCTAATTCTGTCGAACAATTGTCCAGCTTCATTGAGCAAATCTGTGGCATTGTCCCAGAGTTGTTTCCCCCCTTTTTCAAGTTCGTGAATGACAGATGCAGTTTGCTTCACCTGCAAAGAAAAGAACTCTAGCTTACCCCTCTTCAACACACTGCAGGCAACTTACTCTATGTTGCAGTAACTGGGCCAAAACTGGCAAATCTGTCTCATGTAAGAGAGTAGCATTTGCTAAATAGTACTGCTGAAGGGATTTCTCAAGCAGAATGGTTTCATTTTCAAACACAAAAAGCTCTTTCCATGGTGCTGGAACATATCCACTTTTGTTTAATCCATCCACCAAAGCTGAAAGGTCCTGGATGTTGCGAAGGAGAATCCCAGTGCATTCATCATCACAGGCTGAAAACCAGGCCACAATAATTTTTTCCTTCACGATTTATAGGTCAGCCTTCAATGCAAGGGAAATCCAGATCCACTGCTTTATTTTAATCCCATGTCTTCACACCAAAGCAAATAATTATCTTGGGATGATAATGCCTGATATTTCAGGCACAGTATTATTGTGGACACTTTCCCATCAGAAAAGCATGTGAAAGTGTCTGAAAATTATATTGTGCTAAGAGTACTTCTGAAGATGCTTATGCGTCAAACAGCGAACACTGTCTAGTTGACTAGGCTACATCATCCCAGGTGCTTCTAGTTTGAGGTTGGTGCTAAAGTGAAGATTAAAATAATGATGGGTCTGGACTGCCTTTTGTTTTCAGCTGAATAATCCAGCAGCTAATCCATCATAAATTACTTACAAACACAACCTTGACTAGTAATTATGTGCCAGGGGTCACACTGACTGCAATCTCTTCCAGTGATTCCAGGTCGGCAATTGCACTGCCCTGTTATCTCATCACATTCGTCACTGACACTTCCATACTTGTCACACCGGCATGGCTCACATCTGCCATTGAGCTCAAGAGGATTTCCAAAGTAGCCATATTGACATCTCTCACAGTGTTTCCCATCATATCCAACTTTGCAGTGACATATAAAGTCATTGTCAAGAGAGGCACAGCTTTCAGCATGGTTGATTTGTGGACTGGGGCAAGCACATGGCTGACATATTCCAGATATTGCATGACCATAATATCCAGGTGCACATGATTCACAGTAGGCTCCTGCAGTGTTGTCACGACAGTGCTGAAATTAATCACATGCCACTTGAGAGGTCACTATTGCACATGCATAAGCTCCCATTCTTACCAGGCAGACACCAGTCTCCGTATCACAAACATCTGAGTGGTCATTGCAGCGGCATGGTCTGGCTTCACCAACTAGGTCTATGATGATGGTGCTGCTGATATAGTCTGCTTTGTGCCAACGATAAAAACCAATTCGTGGATTCTGACATGATGTAGCACCATACTCTGATGGACATTCACACAGTTCAATCCCTTTTGCTATGCCACTTGTCAAAGTTGTGGCTGGTATTGCCACATCCAAGCTCACATCTTTTAACCTAAAATAGCTCAGTTTAATTTCAATTGCTGAATGAAAAAATATCATCATCAACACTTACATAGCTACAGTGGCATCCATCGAGTCAGTAGCACGAATTAAAATATGCTGTATGTTTTGCAGTGCTACCATAATTGTTTCACGTGTCACTGGTGTTTGAGGGTTGTTCTTCAGTCGCCAGAAATTCTCCTGCAATCTAGGTCATCAACATTAGTGAAGGGATAATTAATATGCAACTAATTAGTGTACCTGACGGCATAGCTACCAGTTGGGCTTGGCTCTGGAGGATAGTATTCCAGAATTATCCTATAATTTCCTTGCAGTTGAACTAAGGGATATGTAGCTAAAATGGATGATGGGAAGAGAGTGCTTCCACCCTTGCTCTCAGCAGAAAATTTCAAGTAGCCATTGTATGAGAGCACCTGCAGAGTAACAATTGTAAACTCACTGACTCTAATCAGAAAAGCAACCTGGTTACCTTGTCACCCAAAAATGTTTCAGGCAATTGCCAATACAACGGTGTGCTGAAAATGCCAGTAATTCCTAGTTGGACATCGCCCCCAAGTCCTGGAATCACCCTCAAGTTGTTGGTAACGTTGAGCTTGGTCTCGCCTTTGCCAAATGTCACCTGCCTGCTCCCAACTGGAGCCATCTGCCAACCAAAGTGTTAAATCACTTTGCTTTCAATGATAGTACTCAATGACCTCCTGTTAAAGCGAGTGCAACAGATACTAATGTACACAAAGGACAAGCGTACACAACATGCATGACCTATCAGGAAATATAGTAAGGGTGCTACTAACAACATACATAAACGAAGCAAATTTCCTGAGTGTCGACTGGAAAGAAATAGGCATCGTACTGGGCCACCGACTTGTCGTACTGAACCCACAGAGTGCGAGAGTGCGGAATCCATAGCTGGAAATAGAGTGCGATTTGAAACAAGAGGGGAGAGAATGTCTACTGTCGTGCTGGAAGTGGGGGGAGGCAACTCTGAAGTACTACAGAGAACTACATACAACACCACTTGAAGAACACTTTCACATGCTGCAAACTACGTGTGGACAAGGGGCTGGCACGGAACTTACAGTACCTTGCTCCAAACCAACTGAGCCTGCTTACAGACACTTGTTCGGCGAAAGCAATAACATTCTATACAGCCCAAAGGGCTGTCCACTTGCAGCCCAAATGTACCACTCTTGCACTTGTGGCATTTCTTCCCATGAACATTTGCCTAGGAAATGGCGCTTCATGTCAGAGCAAATATATTTTCTTTTCAAGATGATATCTTACCTTGCATGGACACTGCCCCTTGTTGTCACACTGACAGTTATTGCCTTGACAAAAATTGGGATCTGTTCCAGCAACTTCGCATTTACAGCTCCGACAGTTGGGGAAGTTAAAGAATCCAAATCGACATCGGTCACAGCGATCTCCTTCAAAGCCTTCTCCACATGTGCATGCTCCTGTTTCTAAGTCACATTGCAAGTTACGAGATCCAGCTGCATTGCACTTGCAAGGCTGAAACAACAGTATTAGTTCACCAATGCAATGGAGTAAATCTCGAACAACTGGATTACCTTGCAACCTAACGTTGAGCTGTATCCCCAGTGGTCTGGCAAACAATTCTGACACCTGCTTCCTGTTGTTCCTGGTGGACAAACACAACGTCCCGTGTCTGCATGGCACAGCCTGCCTGGCAGCAAGCATGGTTCACATTCTGCGAAAATACAGCATGACATACTGTAACTACTTTGTTGACACAAACACACTTGCAAACCACCTGTACTCAAAAAGCAACAATTTATTTACTTTTGTGGGCCTACCTGTATGATTCAAATAATTTTGAGGGTATGACAAACACTACCACAAGCATATGTGTTGAGAGCGCGGGATCTGTCGTCGCTCATATCTCAGAAATGGCTGCGTAGTGCATATTTTTACGTTCACCAGTGAATTCTACGCATGTGATTTACCCATTTAGCGATTTTTGGCCAATTCCGTTGACCCGAGGTCGCGGCCTTCCCTTGTCAGTGGAAGAGGCCAAAATCGGCTTCGTCTGTGTGTGTGTGCCACTGTGTGCTAAATGGTGGCGCCACTGCACAAAAATTGGCCGAAAAGAGGCGGGAAATTCGTATTTCGCGTCTATTTAGTCAATATCTAGGCCGGTTTTATGTGACCCTTTTTTTTACAAAACTATTTTATGAAGAAATTTTCAGGACTCCCCAAACATGCAGCAGGGTTCTTTGTAAGGCTTGAAACTGGCACTACACAACTTTCTTCGACTCTAATTAGACAAGCAATAAAATATTATCGTAAGCTGGAGGCAGGATCAGAAAATTCTTTGCTACAAGCTGCTCATAACTATGCCAAGTCATTGAGGCCCTCCTGTCAATATCCACGAACTGTTTATGAGGAGAATGTCAGAAGTTAATATTGAGGCATGTGATTTGGCCGGGGCCACGTCGCCACGATGAGACAACTACAAAATAAGTTAGAAAGCCACTATATGAATCTCGATCAGACTTTACTTGGAAACTCTTGGTCCTATGCTAATTACAGTGAGATTAAGAGTGCCCAAGGTATGGAACTGTACTGGTCCTTTAATTTACCGCTGGTTACACTGCGCACCTGGATATGCTTGTGCAATGGTCCAAAATATCTCTGGCTAAAAGGTGTCAAAATCGAATTTCTAGATTTAAAATGTGAATGGTGCAACCTGGACCTTAATATGGATCTTTTTCATTATATTATGTTTCTATGCTCTTATTTTCTCACGCCTCGACGTCAATTTCTGTCATTATTGCCTAGGGTTCCACCTGATAAGCTAATATTTATGTCTTCTGTCAACTAGACCCAAACTTGCCTTATAGTGTCCATAATTTTTTTCTTAACGTCGCTAAACGCATAGAATTTTCTCTTGTATAGGGTGGTGGTGTCCCCCCAAAAGAGCACTGCTCTACGGCTCTACCACGGGGTAAATAAAATAAAATAAATAAATAAATAAAATAAATAAATGTGGCCCTTTTTTCATCCGCTGTAGAAACGCACGTTAAACATTTGCCGGTAAAATCGACATTTTTCAGCGAAGAAAAAAAAAACGCAATGGATAAGTAACAAAGTTGTTACTCCATTGCCATTTTAGTGTACGCCGAATTTATGATTTACGGTACTGTCATGAAAGATTTATGTAGGGATTTATGGCCAAGTGTACTGCGTACACCGGATTTACGTAGCAGTTACCTGTTACCACTTCGAAAAAACCCTCTGCGACAAGGGAACAGAAAATGCGTGGATAAGAAAGATACATTTCTGAACAATTAATATTTCTTGATAATCGCCCTACCAAAATGCAAATAGGCAAAAATTCGATACAAGTCAATCTAAAATAGCCATTCCATTTTTAGGTTAGTCGATTCAAATTCCGCTTTTTGATGAATCGGCCAATCGGCTGACGATCTATGGCTAGTCCAGGTCGATTTGAGATATTAAATTACGGATATCGATCAGGAATTATCACTGGATGTTCATTGATTTTTAAAAGGCGTCAAGTTCACGATTCTTTGCCCTGAGGGACTAATAAATCACTCTGGATAAGATTCAGAAACACAACCTATAGACGATCGTGTGTAACTTTGTCGCTGGCGTTATGTTGGCTACTCCAAGCTCCTCCAACCACTAATCCCTCGTGTCCTAGCCGGGCAGCATCTGAATCCACTATCGAGCGCCCAGCCAAGAAGTAACATTTGGGAATTTACACACTTGCTTAGAATGTCCAACCCTTCGGTAGGCTACAGTACAGGTAGTCACAATCGGAAATTTTCTTTCAGGAACATAATAGAAGCATCAGGATCAGAGGAACCTCCTACCAAAATATTTGCATGGTATACTCTCCCCTATACATCATACCTCGACAACCGGCCTCCGAAAACCCAAAATATCCCGGTAAGCAGTGGTCACATTCCAGTCCACCCACGCCCGACTTGCACCTGCAGTGTCCCGTATACTGATCGCATGACTGGCCCAGCGCACCCACACCATGACATCTGCATTCGAGGCATCCACTGCCGGAAGACAGGTTCCAGTATCCCTCCTGCAAGAATGAAAAAGTCAGCGAATTGTTTGACGTTGCAAGTTGGGCGCCCAGCAGTCTGATGGCGCCTCATGGATGTCTGAGGAATAGATGGCCCTCATCCCCCATCCTTAGAAAAAGTGGTTTGGGAAGCTCACCTGGCAGGAAGAGCAAGTGCGGGTTGTGACGTGAGGCTTGCACGTGCACTGGCCACTGATTACATCGCAAGAACTGCCTTGAGCGCCCACACTGTCGCAGCCGCACCCTGCAAAACCACCGGAACCATCGCATCAACCTCACCTTGAAACAAAATGCATAATATGACGTCACCCTAGTCTAGCCCCCATTGCTCAAGGTTAGGGGCTCATTGTACTCGGTGGGTGTGAGACGTTTGGAGGGTGGGATCTGAACGATTTGTAATAGGGCAGGGTGGCTGGGAGGTCAAAGGGTGATTGTGGTTGTGGCTAACTGTGTTGCCCTCATGCCGGCGGTACTAGTGGGTAAATGACCCTTGAACCCCGCCCTTCCGCTCTTCAAGTTGGAGCCTGAAGTAAAAAGTGACATGGCGTTGTTTACGTCGATGATCTAAACTGCAAGATTTATGACTCACCAGGAAAGCATAAAATTCTGAAAGGTCCCCTATCAATGATTCTATTACACCACGAGTTTTGGGTCTATTAAAAAGTTTTACGATCAGGGAGTCGCCGGTTTGGCTGTTAATTAATTTAGTGTTGGCTACTGTGTCGATTTGCATTTATCTCTGGGATCTGTCACACCTTGGGTGTTGCCAAGTCGTGCAACCGGCCAAACTCACGTACTCTGACATCCTTCTGGAGAGAACCCGTAGTACGATGGTAAGCATCCGTCGCATGTAACTCCGCCAGTACCAGGTTTACAGGCGCATTGTCCAGTCACACCGTCGCAAGCGTCCACTCCATATGACCCAGTTGGGTCACAGGCACAAGGGATGCAGCCTAAACCGACGTTCCCATAACCAGGCTGGCAAACATCACATGCCCTGCTTGAATACCTGGGTTTGCATTCACACTGACCCGTACTTGGGTTGCACATTGGGCTTGTCGAACCAAACTGGTTGCATCGGCATGGTCTGGGAATAATTGTCTTGGTCAAGGTTTCATCTGGTAGAATATGTCACTAACTTACCTGCAGTCCTGCCTGGTTGGATCACCGTAATAACCATCGAGGCATCGTTCGCAGTGCCAACCGCCAGTGTTTCCTAGGCATGACAGACACTGTCCTGTTCGCGAATCGCAAATGCCCTGTATGGACAAGTCTGCATTTCCGGAGCAGTTGCACAGCTTGCAGGACCCACCCAATGTGGCTGGATCACCGTAGTATCCAGGGGAACACCTGTAATTACAAATTTTAAGAGTGTCGGATCTGATAGCCTGATCAGTTAGTACGAAACGAACCTTTCACAGTGAGTTCCTGTATATCCGGCGGGACAGTGGGTGCAAATGTAGTCGTTTGAATCTTCGACGCCGGTACATGTAGGACTGAAATTGTTTGAGGAGTCTTCCAAGGGACATCTGCATCGTTTGCAAGGTTTACCCTGAACAGCATCGCCGTAATAGCCATAAGCACAGTGTTGACAGTGGGATCCGACAGTATTGTGCTCGCACGGCTGGTCAAAATAGCGAAAATGTATGTTCTTATTCTATTCACCGATGATGCTGCACTTACCCCACACTCTCCCGTGACTGGATGACAGGTAGGTGCATGGCCATTGCAGTCACAAAGTCGACATTCACCCTTATATAATGTGGAGTCAACGCGACGGTAACCCCATTCGCATGATTCGCACGATAGTCCGGCGTACCCTGGTGGACATAGACAGCGCTCTACACGTCTAGGTCGTACCAGGCTAAGCGAATTGGACACCCCCACCTCAAAGATGACATCGTGAAGTCTGAAAGTTGGAATGGTTTTTACTACCAGGTACCCCCACAGTGCAAATGCATTATTACTCACGTTGCCTCGATCTGGTCTGTGTGAAACTTGGCCCGTAAGAGGACCTTTTGAAGTGAACCTAGGACTTCCATCATCTGTCTTCTTGAAACCTGTTCTCCCCTGTACCCCGTTCTTCGCCTTCTGCCGACAATTTCTGTCACATCAGGGGGCACATGGAACCAACCTCTTTCGGATAAAGTAACTGATATGGTTGCATTAGACGACCGATATGTACTGTCGCCGAATGCCAACAGCCGCCCAGCACCCTGTAATCCGTACATATACATTCATTTATCATATTTTCCCTATAACTTATAGAGAGAGGTACAGGTATTATAGAGAGTGACTCTCTCTGTACTGACCTGTAAGAGGACGTCTGGACCACGAGTTGGTCTACCACCAGTGTCTCCTCGTGCTTTGACCCAAGAGATGCTGAACTTGATTCGGAGGCCATACGAAGTTAGTCTGTTGCCTAAAAACAGCGACGGTGCCTGCCAATAGTAAGACTCATATGGCAACATGTCGTCGTTGGCCACCTGAAGTCCATCTAGCTCCCGAGTGGGTTCAAGCTGCCTCTGTGACCCAAAGTCGGTCACTCGCCAGTCAGCCAGACTCCTGAGCTGCTCCAAGCCGAGGTCAGCCATATCACACATGTCAATGACCCCGTAGCAGAAGCATCGGGAGCATCCCTCCGGGTTCTCTGCGTCCAAGCCAAAGTAGCCTCGTCGGCAATATTCACAACGAGGACCTTCCACATTTTCCTGCAGTAAGGTATGGCTAGTGACAGTGACAAAGACAGCGATAGTCTGCAACTGACCTTGCAGATACAATCCCCTTCGCAGTCCTGGTTAACTGTCCCAGGCATGTAACATGGGCATGGTTGGCACTCAGGGAAGTTCCGGTAGCCATGTGCGCACCTGGTGCACCTCCTTCCGGCGAATCCATCTCGGCAGAAGCAGTCTCCAGGCTCCTGATCCTCTGACGATGCAGACTCAGCATCTGACAGACAATGCCCCGCCGAACCAGCGGGGTGACAGTCGCAGGGTCGGCACGGGTAGGGGTGATCTCGGGGCACGCCCCTAGGTCGGAAGTAACCCAGTTCGCAACGCTCGCAGTTGACCCCGCTTGTGTGTGCCTGACGTGGACACCCAACAGAACCGACACAACGTTTTCGAATATCAAACCCATCCGTTGCCGCGCCTTGCTCACCAAACCAGTGCCCTCACCAGGATTCGAACCTGGGACCTCCAGCTGAGCTGTTGCTCTTCCAAACTGAGCTATGAGAGCATGTGGCCAAGGGAAACCGACTGACATAACGACGTTTCTATGTGTTCGACCCACCTGGCAGTTCTGGCAGACGCCTCCTCCACGGAACTCTCCGTTGACATCGATGCTGGCGCGACGTTGTTCCACATCGGAGTCGTACGTGCAAGAGTCAGCATGGCCATAGCAATGGCATCGTTCGCAGAATGCACCGTCCATCAAAGTGGCAGCCTTCCATCCGATCTGGTTGAACATGGGACAACACACTCCGCAGTCGTCGCCACAAGTGTTGTGCTGACAATCGCACCGTTGTCTCTGTCCAAGGGTGTGAATAGCTATACTACTGAATCTTGCAGTCAAAGGAGGCTCTACTCACCCCGGTGTTGGGGTCTGTCGGGCATCTGTCGGCGTGCCCATGGCAGACACAATGACCTCCGATGGAGATGTCCTTGATGGAATAAAAGTATCGGCGCGTGACAGACGGATCTACAGGTGTTGGGTCGTCCCAGGAGGCGATTGTCATCAGATCGGCATTGAGTGTGCGGATCCTTTGCAATCGGAGCCGAACGTAACGTGCCCGGGTGAAGTCCCTTAGTGCTTTAGAAGGTCCGTTGCTTCCAGGACGATCGTTGACCAGCGAAGTGTGAATCTGCGTCCAAAGGATAAGTGTGTGAGATAATAGCTGTGTTTCAAAGCATCACTAGTATTGCTCTTACCTCGCCTCCTTCAAATGGTTCCAGCTTTGAGTAAAAAGATGTGCAGATGACCTCGTCATCTGTCTGAAACGATGGCTTCCAAGTCTGCGGATGTACCCCATACCGATAGAGACATTCACTGTCACTAACTGCATAGTACTGCCAAGGTTTGAATTCCACACCGTCTAACGATCTTTCCAGGATCCAGTTCCCGGGACGAGGAGAGATTGCAGATTTCACTATCACGTAGGCGACTTGGTACATCTGCGGAACACATGCCAAAAATACTGTAGTCTACACTAGTTACACGTTTTTAGTTCAATAATGCTAATCAAACAACATGTTGCGTTACAGTATATTACAGTAATGGCGTTAATAGTGAAACTATACAGATGTTCCAAAATAAGAAACAGATTGAAATAACTGAACTAAATCATGTTGATCGTCACAATTTTATCGTTAATTATCGTATTTAAAAAAACTGTCGATTTATCTATTTCACCATTACTAATTTGCCATTCATATCAATCATTATGTAAAATTTATGAAATGTTTAAGTATTAAAATAAAATAAATTATACATATTAATAATAGACAGTGTATATAGACTAATACAATATTTAAAACTTATAACCCACACGACAGTATGCTACCAATATCAAAGTCACTGGCAGGGATGGAAAAAGAACCGCTTCTTTGGGCGGTAAGCGGTTCTTTTTCTATCCCTGCACATGGAAAAAAGAAGCGCTTCTTGGAAGGAAGCGGTACTTTTTCCATCCCTGGTCACTGGCGTTGCAGAACATGTCAAACCCCTGCCCCCTCGCCTGCCCCTAAAGCGAATTCGTTATTAGGATGAAAAACAATAAGACGGAACAGGTATCGTCGCCAGGATAAAGTGATGAGGCGGGGGAGACCAAGAACCACCCTTGACCTCAACTCTCAAGATGAGAGGTAAAGTAGTAAATATTTAAAAACTATAATAATGTGCTGCACGTCGTCAAGTAACGTAATGTAAAAAGTATAAACCCTCCAAGGCTAGCCTTAGGACCTCCTTCAACCCATCAGCTGCAATAAGGGGTCTCAAGAGGGCCCTGGGGCTCATCAGAACCACATTCTATACTGTACCGTATGTAAGGCAAAGCTATACCGGTAGGAGAGATAAAGGGAAGACGAGTGGAAACAAACCTTATTCTACAGTATAACAGCAAAGTAAGCAAACACTAGAAAGGTGAACAATATTACTTTTATTTATTTATTTATTTAAGTTACCGCGTGATAGGACCTTAGGCCATTTTAGGGGGGGGGGGGTGGAACACCACCATTTCTTCAATTTTCTATAAGTTTATCTTCATTCACCGTGCAGGGATACGGGGATATAGGATAAGGGTGGGGATTTTTGGGGAGGGAACATGGGTGCAAGTGCAAAGTTTGAAAAGGGATCATGTGCTATTCTCCAGGAGGTTACGTTGCCAGACACCTCCAAGGCACGGGTTAGAGACCCTCCTGACGTATAGGTGAAAGGGAAATCCCAGGCGGGGATCGAACCTGGGACCTTTCACTCCAGCAAGCAGAGACGTTACCATCTCGGCCACCACACCTTCCCCTGTGAACAATATTACTATAAATGCCTACAAAATCCTGAAACTCAATACTGTACATAAAGTATAGGTCACTCGGAGTGTATAATTCGACAAAAAAAACCAGACATGGATTGGATTGAATGTTTTTGGTTCAAAAATAAGCCGGGTATTTAGGGTAGAGAACTACTCTAATTGCAAATGGCCCTTCTCACGTTTCAAATTCCACCGCACAAACCAGGCCTTTTAAATAATGTAACTAAGAAAACCGGTAATTAGCCCGCTCCTGTGAACTAATAAAATAGTCATCATGGAAGGTAAGATAGTCATTGGTATTCTTTAAGTACTGCACAATTATTTTAATGTTTCCAGTTCAGGCAGTTCTTCCAGAAAGGTAAATCTATAGGTTACAGATTGTGCATTCACTTCGGCATGCATGGCTCTAACTCAAAAGAACCACAGGGTGTGGGGGGCAATATTCTTCTTAGCTAACTGGCAACAGTGCATGCACTTCCCGTACACTTGTAAGCTCTGGGCGTATGCCTACACGACACAAAAATGTTTGATCATCTGATTAAATAAATCATCCCCTGCAGACTCCCTATAGGCACACACACAACCATTACATAATTATCTACCAATCTCTTGCGAAGGTCATACCTGACACTGATATGTTGTCACCGGAAATGACACATAACAGTACAAAGTATTCATACATGAAATTCACCTTCAATCTTCAACGCTGTCTAGACTTTTCTTCTAGACAGAGTACAATAAACGAGCCTGGTCATCGTCCGATCGAGCTGCTTCAGGCCATGCAAATTCATTCAGAAATTTATCGAATGAGAGCAATTCCAACTGCAATTTTATCACGGGATGCAACATCTGGGCGCCTGCTCTTGTCAGACAAGTCTGTTATTAGTCTCCTTTTTTTTCGAAGGTATAAGAAGGGGGAGGCGGTGGCGTATATAGGGTCAGTCACCCAAACCCACCTTTTAGTAGATCCCAACAACCCTCCAACCTGCTGCTGGGCTGCTTCTGAGGGGACTCCTATATACAATCGCAGCCGACTCTTTATGGCCCTTGCCCATGCCCCTTGGTTAAGAACCTCGTGTGCGGTCCGGTACCGTTGCAGAAGCTCCCAATATTCCAAAATATGCTGCACGCAAAATTTGTATAATATGTAGGCTGTATTCACACGCACAATGCCGTGGTTGTGATGTATACGCAGTAGTGGATCTCAAACAGCCCACAAAAAAACTGGTCACAAAAAGCTTTGTTTTCTTACAACCTGTTCTTGCGTGGTTATGAAAGTAGGGATTAGGCGTGCCGGACATTTTGATTCGACTTTATTGGCTATGGTGTATCCTGTTTCACTTTACTACCAGTCATGGAAAGTTAGCGCTAATTCTCTTACTAATAGCAATAAAATGTCATGCAGAGGCCACTAAATTTAACGTCAATTTACATTGTCATCATGACAGCCATTTTAACTCCATCGCTCTAAATTAGTATTTAATCATTATATAAGTACAATCGTCCTGTACGTTGATTTTAAAAAGGATGTGCTTTGCTTCTGTTGTATTTTTCCCCCTATACAATAACAACCTGTTCCAGCAATACCGCTTAAAAGCATCCCATCATCGCCGTACACGGTAAAGTCGCTTTAACCATTGCCCCTATAAAAAGGACAGTTCCAATTCGCTCAATGCATTAGTCACTTTTTTTTCTTCTCTAAAATATAACTTGTCTGGTTAGCATTCACGTTCTTCCAGTTCCAGAAGAGAAAGATTGTTTCAGTGATGTATTACTGTAATGGGCTGCCTCCTTTTTGGAGCCGTGTATTGGTCAGGTCCGCTTTGAAAGTGGAATATACTATTGTAGATTGGTGGGAGCCACCTCTTAGACCAGTTCCCAGACCGTAGATAAGTCCATAGCGTAAGTGTGTGTACTTTTTTCCTCCCTCCCTACTCTTCTGCTTCGTTCTGTTGGTCTCTTCCACTATCGGCGGCTTGTCTGGTAGAGGTAGACTGCGGAAGATCTTCCTACACCACATGGTCAACAAACCAGAAGGACTGGGAGGATCATCCTCATTCCTACCACAACTTACGTGCTGCGGAGATGGAGTGGGGGAATGTAAACATGTCCATAAGGGGAGTCTTCGGGGCTGCACGTGGAGGATGGCCGCGATTTGTGCTCTTTGGCTGTAGTTGCCGGTCAAGACGTCGAAGCACTCTTTCCTAATGTGGAAAGCATGAAAAACTTGCAGCGGCCATGGCATCTTGAAGCTTGCCTTATACGACATTGATTGCCAACAATTTGCTGATTGGTGGCTCGGATCAGATCAAAATTAATGGCCCACATATTGATGGGCATGTGCTGGGACAGGAAAAAAAGGAGTCTAGAATTACAAGGAATGTAGCGGAAAAATCTCGTGGAAGCCCCAAAATTGTTCATAGAAATGATGTAATTCCCAGCAGGGCTTTGCCCAGAGGTAATCACAGACCAAAAGGAATCCGTAGAACAGGAAACACGAGTGTACAATTAGGACTTCCTTTCATGCTCTTCTTTAGAGCTAACCCAAAGTTGGCAACATCAACATGTTGACAACTTGGCCAAGTCTCCAACTAGATTTTGGTCCATTACGGTCCACCTGACACCCCCCAGTTCACAAGCTTAATTATAGCGGGTCAAGATGGCGCCCAACGTTCCGCATACCCTACGAGGGCACTCTTGGGCCAGCAATAAACAGTGGGTGACTGGCGTGTCGACAAAGGGCAGAGTATCCAGCCAGGGACCGACCTCGTGGCCGTAACGAAAGGGAAATGGTAGCCCCCTAGCCTGGAAATTGTGTGTCCGTTGGTCCGACACAACGAAGGCCGAAGAAGGAATCCCTAATTTGGCGGGCGCTGGAGGGGAGCTTTTCAAGTAGGGGTTACACTAGCCTTATACGGTCTCCTCCTACCAGTTTTGGACTGGACAAATGAACCTCATGCCTCTCTCTCCCATAGGCTAACCCAGCACCGAAAAAGATTTCCCCTTGGTCGTTGCATGAGAGGAAAGATTGCTCAGATATTCATTCCACACGCGTTGCAAAGTTGCAGTGCCTGCGGTTAGGATATATCGAACCGGCCATTTGCGAAGTGCACTTTGCCTTGGGATTGCTCTCACTCAGCTTATAGGGTGGGGCATATATCTTGAAAGTTATGTCATTCGATGCACTATAAGTTTATATCATAGTGTTCATTAGATGTGGCAGAGGAAGGTTGCGAGTCGAATTGCAAAGGGATGAAGGATGCACGTAGGCAAACATCGTTGTGTGTCAAAACGTGCAAATTGTAATGTGCGTGATTAAATTTTGACAGCCATGACATATGTACTGTAGTTGTTTAGAATAGCATCACTGTGGCTAATGTAAATAACTTGGCATGTTTGTAGTAACAAAACCAAGTTATTCTTTGTAACTAGAAAATGATTAACACATAGCAAGGCCAAGCTGCACGGCGGTCTATATCTATAAATATGATGTCATCTAAACGTCTTGAGGCCGTGTGATTGAACTTAATAGTGAATGTGAATATGAAACGCAACATTTGTATGCCATGGATTATTTTTTGCTTCAGATGAGGCGTTATCTAGTTGCCATTCTTAAGACACTCAAAGCTTTCGCTAAGATTGTAAAATACATATCACATGAAGTAATATTAATTCAGGATAAGACATAATTACCACAGTATGCACAAATGTGACAATGTTAGCACTGAATGTTGTATAGTCATTAACTTTCGTAACAGGTGGACTTGAATTCAATCTAATCCACACACTGACGCGCTATTTAATTGCAATGAGATTTTATGAATAATATGACAGGACGAATATAAGTGGCATCAAGGTAAGTTAATATTTTAGGTGTCCTCTCTTTTGTAAAGATGTGCTTTATTTATGCTATTATCCCATCTTATACAACCAAAAAAATTCAAAATTTCGTGTCAGAAGGTTATTAACATATGCAGGAAAGGGGACCTAAGCACTACCTAATGAGATATACAGTGTTCCTTTAGCATTGGGGTCCATTTAGTTTTCGTCAATTTCGCCCGAAGTTGTAGTTTTTGTGTAGCTTTTTGCGCTCCGATCAAGGTGCCCAATTATTCCAGGTGTGGTCAAATATATAGCAGCTGGTATATAATTGGCAAAAAATACTCCACAAAAATAACAACTTTAGCGATAACTAAAAGGGCTCCAATATTTGGAACCCACAGTATAATAACCACTTTTATTTTCCTGGCGTAATTTGGTCACAATTTACACGATGGACATCTTGTCCTCTTCGTCAGTACATTAATTAAAATAATAGTCATATCACCAACATATACCAGCCATTAAATAAATATTGGATGATGCACATGCAGCTCGTTACAACCTTAGGTCACTAATGCAGGTCTACTGTGTATGCCATGTCCAAATTCTGCTTTTGCAAGCTCATATTCGCAATACCCTAGAGCTTCTAGAGTTCTAGACTCACACAATCCATACAGAGCAATGACCCACATTAGGTTCCTGATATTGTGTGGCCCCAATTTATCATGGACCATCTGGATATAATAACGACCTCACTTTCCTGGTTAAAACTGTGCCAAAGTCAAATTATGGCCTGCTGCATAGATGGCTTAAACTCCAAAATACTACAGTAGTTCTATGATATTTCCTAGGTCACGAATTGCAGCGACACATTCTATGCGCCATAGAATAGCATTTGGTACAGGTTGGATTATTATTCAAGTACAACTTTAAATATTTTCTGACATAGTAATGTTATAAAGCATCAATTATTAGGCACAGCTTTCAATATTTTTGCCAAGCCTGATTGACTACATTTCAAACATGTCAAAATTTTACCTGCCAACATGTACACCGCAAAACAGGCCTTGTCGATTTTGCAAAATGCCGCTTTGACCGCTTCTGGTCTTGATTGCTAATCATCTTTATATCCCTGTAAAACCAGTTCCACTAGAAAAGCCACAAAAATATCCTCATGTAACACGATCCCCGGTTGTATGCATGCCCAGCCTCTACACAATATCACTTTTCAATGGGGGTCTCGACCCCGATGGCAAAGTGTGACACAAAAAGTGATGTCAGAGCGTAGCACCATGCTGTGGGTCAGCTCTCGGGGTCGCAGATACATAGCTCTGTGGACGCATTCTCTCAGGTATACCGGCTATGATGAATAGCCCAACTTGACACAGGAGTCAGCGGAAATTTTGAGCAGGCTAGCCAATCTGAACCGATTCGTACTGTACGTGCCTGGACGTGATCACTGCCACGTAAACATGACCATACATGCTGGAAATAGCATGGTTTTTCCCCCACAGAAGTTCAGTCATGCGGATAAAAAGTCCGTGGGATCGTACTCAACAGTATATGAACAACGTAGGAAATTCCATTTCAGGGTCATTCACACGAACTACAAAAAAAGACGCTGGACACGTTCGAATTGTCTCATATGAACAGTCCAATCTATGTTCTGACGAACTAGGACAAAGAGTCGCATTCGTTGTCAGCATTTCTTACAACACCACATAAAAATCTTAGGAATAAAAAAAAATATATAAAGGCTATGATTCTGTCTCTTTTTATATCCGTCTGGAGGCTTCCTTTTCCTCGGCATGACACCTACAGTAGTCATTTCTCTCTTCTGGCTTCTCCTAAAATGGCCCTTGGCAGATGTCCGTCTCAATCCTCCTCATTTGGCACACAATCTGGCCCAGTGTCAATTGGTATAAGCCGCTACCCTTCAAAGGGCCGTAAAAAGATGCTCTTTTTCCAAAAAAACTTCTTGAGCATGTGGGGAGAAAAAAAGTAAAGGCTCGCCACCTTTTGGGTAAATATTTACGGATGAGGCTCCCGTTTTATGTCTTTGGTAGTTTTGAGCTTTCAGCACATTCTGGGTTGTATCAAAAAAAAAGGTGGCCATTTCACATTTATTAATCACACTGCGTTGGTTCGTGACCTACTCTTCTTGTGAGGTTTAACAGTATGTTAGTACAGGGTGTTTTCTGTCCATGTCTACGATCCGAATCGGAGGGACAGAGGAAAGTTGATGGATTATTCACTCCTGGTCATGTAAAATTCGGCGGCAAAAATTCGGATCGAACCAGGAATTACTAATTCATCAACTTGTCCTCTCTTCGGATCATTAAGAAGGGCACAGAAACACCCTGTATTAAGCTATCTGGATCTGGACTACACAATGAAACACTAGGTATAAATTACACATAATCAGCAGTAACCTACTTATAATGGTCGTGGACAATAATCATCAGTTGAAGAGTGAGGCAGCTCTCAAGGCCTCGTCGGTCTCACATTAGGTCAATCAGCAGGTCAAGTTTAATATTTTACTACCTTGCACATCCGGCGACAAATTATAGCACCCACCTACGCGGTCAATTGTTTGACAGCGGAGAGAACCACATTTCTCCCTGTGACTAATGTAGCGTATCTGACTGTTTGACCTACTGCCCCCTAAAAGTCGTTATGCCTTGCTAATCTTACGAACAGTCATGTTAACAAGTGCTGTAGATTACGTAATATGAAGAGGACGTTTTGTACTAGAAAACACCTTCCGCTGAAAGGTAACAGAATGTATAATAGTGTATGGGCTAGTCCGTAGTAAATCTAGGTTTCGTAGTCCAATGTGGTAATTTCGGATGCCAATGGACCTGTTGATTAGTCCAATTTTGAGCTCATACGTTATAGAAATATCGTTGGAAATTTCAAAATGAGAATTTTAGGACACCATAATATGTCACGTGGAGCACATTGTTCAGACCTCTTCATTCCCACCTGAAATTTTAGCTATTAAATACGACCGTGGGACTCGCCAATGACTATTCAGTGAACAATCATCCATTACGCCCATTACAGAAATGCGTGCCACGTTAACAAGCCGATATTTCGGTATAGAAGGGATCAAAATAATGCTGAAAACAAGAGGTGACGTTGCTTTTGTGTCCCCACAAGGTGCAATAAGTTCAACAGCTGTAAGTAAGGAACGGATTTTTAGGTTCTAAAAACCATCAAATAGGTACGCATTTAGGCCCTGAAAACAGTCAAAATAGGCTCTTAAATAGACACTAAAAATCAAGCTGGTCCTAATTTATTTTAATTTATATGTAGCAGCTTATTTAACGGCTATTAATAACTGTTCTTTCGAGTCGCAATAACGGTTAACGGCATATTATCTGGGGTCATACCAAAAATATCTGCTATTATATATTGCTAGATGCCTAACTCGCTATCTCTTTCCATACAAGCAAAGTGAAGCCAAATCACGCCCAAAGTAAAGATGACGTCATCGTTACTTTGGGCGGGGCAGCAGAAGCGGCCTTAGGGGCGGCCCCTGTGCAGATGGGCCGGACAGCAGTGGGACGTTACCGGGGGCGCGGGGCATCCCTTGAAGATGCCCAACTACGTACAGGCCACCACGGCAGATCGATCCAAGTCGCCCAAAGCCGCCATCTTTGCTTTGGGCGACAGGCACAAACTCCATGCAAAAACTGGCTTCACTTTTTCGTGGAAGTTATGCATCTAGCAGTATATATAGCAGATATCTTTGGGTCATACACATCAACCGCTTCTTCGCTCGTCACAGGTTGAAGTGAGAGCGGATTCCTTGAACGGGAAACCCGCAGAACTCTCGAAAATCTTACAAAATGGCGTCAAAAATGTCGAAATAGGCCATTTTAGGTTCTATATATAAAACTACGATTCTTGAGGTCCTTGTGTTATGAAACGGATAGATATTTTGGTTCCGGTGTTCTGCCTACAAAAGAAAAAGTAGGTAAAAACCTAGAAATCCGTTCTCTAGTTATTAGGAAACAGCTAGAATTTCTGTATATGCAGTAATCCTTCTTCTGTGTGACTCAACCTACAGCACGACAAGATTTTTTTCTAATTACGCACAAAATGTGTATAATCCGATTTTAATCACATCCTACCCCAAACCACTCGTACATCCAATCTGAACAAAACCATCAAAAATTAGAGAACAATTATGCCGATTATGGAATGCAACTGGTATGTAACTCCCTTCAAGAATGCAATTACTTGCACCTGAGATTACCACACTCCATAAATATCGACTTCCAACCACACTCCACCATTTGATTGACCCATAATCATTGGATCCTTCTACCCATTCTCCCCCCGCCTTCCCCCTCCCATCCCCCGCCTTAGTGGGCCTTCATCTCGCGTTTTCAATAACTTAAAGAGAGAAATGCCTAGGATGAAACCGGCTCGGCACCTTTCTTCAGTTGTTCATCCGCCGGAATGAAGTCTGTGGATCACAAAGGAAAGCAGCTGTGCCCAGACTTTTTCCTTGGGCTTCCCCTTCCCCATTCAGGTCCACAATGCGGGCCGAGTGCGGAATTCCTAACGGGCACTCTTGACCCGGCGCACGAGCCACACTCCAAACCCACAATCGGGTTCCTAAGGGGTAGACTTCCTCCCACACTTCCTTCCATTTCCCTCAAGGGCTAGGGGGGGGGGGGGGNGGTTGTTTTTTTTGACCCCTGCGCAGTTTCCCAGATATTCATCCGGACAATGCTGCAGGTATTTTTTTTGGCCGGTTAATTTCTGGGAGAGGAACGTGGACAATTTGCATATTTCATGTTGCGGACTGCACTATTTTTTCTTCCAATTTGGTCAGCTTGGAGGGTGCTTTAGAAGTGTGGATTTTTCTGCCAACGTGTCGAGTGTGGGGACGTAAATGTCCTGTTCCCAGGGAATGTATACTGTACGGTATGCCTATAGTAGTTGACGAGATGGAGTGAACGCAAAAGCTAGGGATACATCATTATATTGGTGCTTGAATGTAATTTGCAAGGGTCTCATAGTTCTTAATTAACATCCGATTTAGCTTAGGTTGTTCTATATCTCTGGATTTACACTGGAGAGGAAGTTGATAACGTTACTAAGTGGCCACTCCAGAACCTAATCCGGATGATAGAAGGTAGTTGTGGGGTCGTAAGGCATCATGTTGAGAGGTTAAGGTATTGTCAGAATTTATGCTACAGTCTATAAATACTTGCTGGTATTGCTGATGAGCTGCATAACCTGCAAATTTTGAACTTTGAACTCTGAACTCTACAGTATGTCTTGACCGGACCAAGCCATGTATGGTATGTTTGACTGGCAACATAAAGCTGCTTGGAGGAAGCACAAGCTTTGTTATTAAGCATCAGTAGGTATAGGCATGATTCGGTAAAAATTGGAGGTGGTAGTGGTGGGGGAGATGCAAAACAAAGGATGTGCGTTGACCCAACCCAAGATGATGAGCGTGGACTTGTGGCAAACCGGGTAGGGCATATTAAACAGCATGGAGGGTGGTCCTTGTCAGTTGGGGAGATTCATTTCCATCTCTAGGATAAAGGCAGATGAATAACTAAAGCATTATCTGAAATCTTCAGCACTGCCTGCCATCTGGCTTGGACCACATTTCAGATGAAATGTCGTGCCTCTTATTGATGTCGTCAAACGATAACAAGAAGCCCATCATTTCTGGATAGCTGGAATGTTCGGTAGCTCGACACACCCGGTGTCTCCAAAGTTCAGGCATCCACACTGAGCGAGAGATGTTCATTTCTGGCCTCATGAACAATGCAACGCGGAGGACCTGACTCTTACTGTAACCATCAGAAGTCTTTTACAAGCACTCTACTGACCTGTTTAAGATCCAAGGTGATAGTGACCCATTCAAAATGGCGTCCATTCTGTAATGTAGGGCTCTGCCACCAGTTGTTGGATCCGTCAATGGCATTGGTAATCGGATGGGCCTTGTCTGGATCCGGGCTGCTGGCATCACACACTCCACACTGTTGAGGCTTGAACACATGTTCTACTAACTTGCAATAGACTTCGCTGGAATTCTGTCCACATGTGGCATTGGTAGAGATATCCGCGTGGGCCGCCAGGTTGAACACAGGAGGAGAGAGGCCCACATGGTTAGGGTGCTGGTGGTTGTTCGGGATGTAGTCGCTAGAGTCTGAAGAGAACCAAAATGGCTATTGGCATACAGAGCAATCAATATAAAAATTCAGCTAAGAAACTGCGAGAGTGTAGGTGTTGGCTGTATAGAGTAGGCCTACAGAATAGTCGCCACCAGAAATATCCCTATCAATCAATCAATCAATTTATGGTAGGATTGTCAATTACAACGTGTCGTTAACAATCGCTCCATCCTCACCGTGTATAGAAGAGAAACCTTGTCAATAAATATAATATATTCCCCTCACGCATATCATGGTAAAACTTGCGTCACTTGCTCCTCTCTGCTCTCTCCTCCACTAATCTCTTCATCTGACATATTTTAGTACATTGCACTAGTACACTGAATTTAATACAAGTGGATATTGGTACTGTTTTATGTGTGAAGGTGGAGGAAAGGTTACTTATTACCAATTTTTAAATATCAATCTTTGTCAATCATTTTCAGATATTATGGATATTTCACACAGTAGCGGACGATCTTTACGTATTCTATCGTGCAATATCGTTGGAGCATATAGCCAATATTGCAGTGAAAATGTCTTCATATTTTTAACCAGGAGTGTACAACACACTATACCATCAGCAAAAATTGGCTCCTTTCTACTCTACAGTATATGGAAGCTGCAAGTTATCGCATTGCATTGAAATTACATTTGAACTCATTTCTTCTCGCGAGTCACCCTCGTGACAAAACTGAAATGAGACCTTTATCGCGCAAAATCTTCAATTTCCAAACATCGTGTTTTAGAAAACGCTTAGAAAATGCAACGCCCGAGGCAAGTTGATTGATTCCCTTTTTCTTTACGCGGACAGAAAATTGAAAGGCTCTTAGCCGGAACGTACAACCGAACTTCACGCGAAAAGATCTCATCTTTCTCTCCCCCCCCCCCCTCCCAAACCGTCTTTGAACCATGCCCTGCCCAAATGTAATATTAAGCAGACAAAAAACTTTCAATCCATCCACCATATCTATCGTACCCCCATTTCAAGTCTAGGGAAAATCCGGGTGCGAAAATCGGGCGAGGAAAACAGCAGTGTACGCAAATGACGTCACCTTCGCTCCACAGTTACAACCCAACCATAATGAAGGCCCTGGAGATAATCAACGGCGACGAGGTCATGTTCTGAAAGGTTTCCCACGCGACTATGGATCTGCAAGTGGCGAGGAGATTTCCGGCCTCGACAATATCGCCTTTGCGGTAGAGAGAGCAGAATAACAAATTGGCTGCCTCCGATTCGGGAAAGCGTACATCTCGGCACAAACACTACCCCCCCCCCCC
>KZ538107.1:56507-95752 GCA_000934665.2 Catajapyx aquilonaris
GGGGGGGGGGGGGTCCAGAGAGTACGGATTTTGGATGTTCGTTTGCATAATAAATTGATCTTCTCGTAATGGATTCTGTACAGGCACGAGTAAAATGATTGGTACAAATACTGTGGAATCAAGCGCGTTGCCTGTGATATACTGGGTCAAAGAGGTCTATTGATTGCTGTGACGCAAATATGACAGTGATTTTTTTTAATGTGCCATTTTAACATTCAGATTATAATCCAGGCAGATGTTGGCTGCGGTCGGTCAGCTTAGTCTAAAATATTGACAAAATTTTTTATAGTGGGTTATAACAGACAGAATCTCGATTTCTGTGCAATGTTACGGTTACGTTTGAAAGTTATACTTTGATTCTGAAGGTCCTGGACTAGCACGGGTTTAAAAAAACTTGATATAAAAATCTCGAACAATACAGGGTGGTCCAACTGCAAGTGTCGTTTTATAACGGCTATTTATAGAAGCGCTTTACGATTATCGTAGCAGCCACGTGTAAAATGGCCCACTTCGGCGCCATCGAAAATATTAGCTGCCAATAGCAGCACACATGTAATGAACCCTGTGCAACCACATGCGGTACCAATGCCAATCTGGTGCCTTGAACGTCACCCATTTCACCCAGACGCATCGCAGGTCATGTGTGCACCTCCTTTTTTCCAGGTCAACCCAGCAGCAGGGTTGATTACATGTGTGCTGCTATTGGCAGCTAATATTTTCGATGGCGCCGAAGTGGGACATTTTACACGTCGCTGCTACGTCATCGCAAAATCACTGCTATTAGTCGCCGTTATAAAAGGACACTTGAAGTTGGACCACCCTGTATAGTAATACAAATAATATATTATTCATAACTATAGCCTATACTGTACTCTACATATTGTATGTAGGCTACAGTACAGTATCATTACATAATATGTGTAGTCTATGTATGCAATTATATGGCATTAGAGCTCACAGGTTACTGAAATTATACAACTAACTTTTTAGGGATTAAGGATGCTCTGAGAGGCGTGGGTATGCGCGGTACGTGAGGGTTTCATGAATCAACAATTTATCAACAATCAATATCCTGATGTTTACTTCGGTCTGTAGCTATAGCCCTTGTCGTGCAGTAGTATTCATTACAAGTTACAACCAACCAACATTGGCAAATTATTGACATTACTCAACAATAACTGACACGACATAGCCGCATCGAGAAACTGTTACATTTTCACACCGTCAGAGGTTTACTGAATGACCGTTATAATACTATATTGAATATTGATTGTTTAGCACAATATTCACAGCTATTATCTGACCTAGTACTGCACCATTCTAAAGCGTTGGGCCTACAACCAAACTAAAAATGAAGGCAACGAATAATAATTACTACAACATGCACACAACCTTGTGATCATCACAGTAACAAACACACAAAAAATTCTTGAGCCACATCATGTTCCCAAAGGTGTGGGATCTGATTACCTCCCTTCTCTTCAGAATTTATTATAGCACTTAGCTAGGTCAAAGTCCTCCAATCTGATCCTCTGAAAATATATATTCCTTTCAATAAATCCCACTTTTTTTATTTACAAAAAAACGAGACTTCTAAACGACTTCACTGCTAAAAGATTAATCCTTCTTATTATCCTCTCACTATACTAAAGTCCCTTTCAGAAATAACACAAAAAGCCGCCTTGGGAGTGCATAAAGACTGGATTTATCTCTGAAGACGTAGAAGTGTCTATAGTGTACTATGCAGACTTGTTTAGGATTAATTGATTAGCCGTATAGCAGCAGGAAGACCTCATAAGCCCCTTCTGTCTGCTGTCATGGCAACAAGTGTTACTCTTGCTTCCTTTTTCCCCCATGGAGCCGTGTCACCGTGAGCCTATCATAGGTCTATAAAGGGGTGGGTGCTGTCTGGGTGGGGGTGTTTTTAGGATGGTCGGAAGCTGGAGAGATATTCCGCCTGGGAAAATAAGATACCTAGGATGTCGACGATGTAATAGAAGATGGCTTTTTTTCGGGGCATAAATCCCTTTTCAGGCTGGAGCGTCGACCTTTCAAACCCAGCCAAAGTGTGTAGGGTGTAGAACACTATTTTAAATATAGCGTTTATAATGGAGACGCTTATGTAGGCCCACATCTAAAGCGGAAATACTATGATAAAGTGGAGTATATCCGGCTCCATGACCTGGCTGAAAAGAGCCTTGGTGCCCAAATATACCCTTGGCAATACTAAATATAGCGGGTGTGTATAGCCTATAGCCTACTTCCCAAAATGCAGCAGAAAGGGCTCGTAAACAAATAATTCGATCAACTAGTCAGCAAGCTCATTACCTGCCCAGTGACTACGGTTCCAAATGATTTATTCTGGTCATTTTTTAAAAGTCTGGACAGCGTCATCGGAAGTGATATTAATTTGCAGCCGTGTATTCAGTATCAATAACGTTTTCGAGACCGGAACGCAATTCAAGCCGAAAAGTTTCATGCTATCACACAACAATAAAACATAATCTGCCTAATGTCGAGCGAATGTTACATCAATTTTCTTGATACCAGTCCTATACCATTTGGTTTCAAATTGAGCTACATATCCTTTTTCCGGATCCAGATTAGATTTTGATGCGGAGATTGCGGACAAAAATGGTAAAGAAGATTCCTTGGAGAATTCATTAAAGGTATATCCATTTTCTGTTAAAAATCGAAACTAGAATGTAGGTCGACCTCCTAAGTAGAATGTCACCAGACGAGTGACGGAGAAAAATCGTCACATACCGTGGGGTATATACTAAAGCAAACTATTTACCCAGCACCCTTCATGGTCTGGTCGTCCAAGTACCCCCCATAGGCAACGTGCGGCCTACCAAGCTATTTCGATATGGCCCACGAGATGTCAGATTAATTTTTTTTCTATTCCATAATGCCCTCAGGACTCCTACTGGCTTTTTATGGGAAATAGGAACATATGTGGACACGCCTCTTCACCACACCCACTTCAATCCCAGCCTATCACATTATTGTACGTCATGTCTCTATGTCTCACATTGGATGGGAATTCAAACTTGTGCTGCCACAACTTCAGGCTTATAGGGGACATCGATCGAGGAGTATACGTGATATTACTGTTTAAAGGCGAGCAAATGTTTTTATTGCAAAATTATAGGAATATAGAGATGTCTTATAATGGTTTATTGCACGAAATACAATATGATTGATCTTTCATGTATGAAAGTGGGACATGGATTTGGTGTGACTGGAACAAGAGTCGCGTGACTACCGCTGAGATGAGATATCTTCGCGCTGTTTGAGGTAAGACAAAGGTGGCTGGAGTCAAGAATAAGATATATGATAAATTGATGCTAATATCATTATAACCTTCTAAGGTTCTCGCCTGCACTGCAAAAAAAAATATATATATATATACTCATCTCCTGCAATATTGCTTGCTCATGTTGCCATATGGGACGATATTGATGCTTGTTCATGCAGGTGACGGAATTAAACCACTCCTTGAATATTTGATTTTAACACTAACACTACCTTTCTGAAATTATTCTAGATGAGTTATAGTCAACGCCCAGTTTCTGAAATATACTCCAGCTATGAATTATCCAGTAAAAAAAATTAGACACACGCCCTTTTTCCTTCAGCCTGGCGTGACTTGAATGAGTTGTCCACAAGTCATTCATGTTTACAACTATTTGGTCTGTGTTTCCCGGTTATATAAAACGTACAGTGCACTTTCTTCTTGCTTCAAAAAATTGATTCGTCTGTACCATATAATGAAGTGGACTTTCCCTAGTCACGAAAAAACGTGCTGCAAATTGGGAGCCCCCCAAATTTCAGTTTCCAGGTGGCGGATTTATGGAAGGCCATTACCAGTAGGGTGTTTAGCACGGAGAAGGGATCGTCTTTCCCAGGGTGAGTTATTTCAGGTGGTCACCTTCCAAAAAGAAGAGGACGTTGCCAAGTATTCCAACTTTTCCATCATGACTACCACCAGCATATATGTCCGGTTCACCTGATGACCATGACTTACCATCACAGACAGATAAGTAAATACGGTACTATTGCAAATCTAGACACGTTTGAGTAGCCTAAAAGGTAGGTCCCCACAGGTTCTTCGGGAAGAAGGTGGGCATTTGGGAGGTGAGGAATGCGGTGGGATCCCCCCCCCCCCCNCCCCCCCCCCCACCCTTAAGACAGCACGAGTTCCTTCCCAACAGCCCCTCAAAAGCCTCGGCACATAAAAGAAGGGGGAAGGAGGGGGTGGTAAAAAAAAGGGTGGGTGGAGTTGGCGGGGGGATGGTTCCTTTGCTTGTCAGGAGGGGCACAAACTGGGTCCGCGCCCTTTCCCTTTTATTCTTCCTGAAGCAAACGAATGGGGGCCGACTTGGGTTCCTGTCCTGGACACAACCACACTCGGAGATTATTATCTACTGGGTGGGACTCCCGCCTAATTTTTTGGGACAGGCTGGAGTCGTCCCACGCACCGGAAGCACCGTAACAACAAAGACCAACAACAATGACCGGTTGGTTCCGGACATTACACTATTATTATCATGAACACGGTTTATGCTATTATGGATATTCAACCCAGCTGGGATTTTTTTGAAGTTGCCAGACGCAAATTGAACCCGAAATACGCCATGCTCATATTTAAAAAAAAAAAAAAAATCCTACCTGGCATCTGTACATTTCCTGCAGCGCTCCAGGGGACAAGGTGGTATGATGGGGCGAAAATTTGGGGGAAAAAACCCCCACGTGGCTATATATGCTACATGCATTTCAGGTCCAGACACCCCAGGCTGACATGGTCCTTTAGACTCTATTTATGCGTATGTGTCTGACAGAGTGAGCTGAGAGGAGTCAAGGCTTCCTAGCTCCCTGCATATGCACCTCTCGTGCCTAATTGCCACTTGATTGCTCCGAGCCATTTTCGCCTGCTTGCTGCTTACTTCTCCCTCGAAATAGACATCAGCGTACGCCGCATGGAAAACTGCCTGCCGGTTATGATGAGATCCTTGCACGTCACGCCCAGCTCTCCAATATTCAGCTCTCATGCATTTCCACGCTTGGAATTCAGCCGGCCCAACAAAATTATCTCCCACCAAAACCATAGGCCTACATATATCCATAGCCTATATAACCATGGCTCAACTTGACGAAGCAATGACTCGGTGGAACAAAGCCGAGTTGCAATATATATTTTTTTTCTTCCCAACTTTATTACGTCTCCGAGGCAAGCAAATCAGTCAGACTGGCAATTTGTGAGTTGACGTAACCCTATCCTGTTGGCAACTCCTTTGATTCGACCCTTTATGGCTTTCATAATTCCGCGTGTTGAATTCTACCGATATAGTAGCATGGCGAACCATGGGATTGAAGGTCTTACGTATATATGGTCTCGTATATGCGATACTTCGGATGGTTGTAATTTGGGGTCAGGTTTTTGAGTTAGTAGACGTTCTGACACATTTTGACTCACACCCACCTTCATGTTTTCACCACACACGATCAGGCAACTCAAACATATGGTGTTGTAGACTGTTTCTTATTTCTTTTCTCACTCTACCCTTGTCGTTTTTTTTTACACGGCAGTTAAAGTACACAAAACAGCTTGAAAGGAGTAATCTCAGCAGGTGAGAAAAAGCCTGGGGGACATTCACCTGCCACTGAAAAAATGAAGAAAAGACTCGTACGGAGACTCACGAGTACCGGACACCGACATTTAAAAAAAGAGATGGGAAAAAAATCCTCCGGGGCACATTCCCCAGACTTTGACCCTCGTGACGGCCCCGGGGCCAAAAAATCTTCGGGGCCAGATGACAATTGAAAAGTAGCTTTGCCCTGCCTTTGGACAGCAGACGCCGCCTAACTCACTTTATATACACACGCACACTCAGCTTCACACACACACACACGCACGCATGCCTTTCTCCATGTATCTAATCGTGCTTTTGTGGGACATGACAAGCTCGACTTGAAGGCTGTCGAAAAGAATTGGGATTGGCCCAAGGCAATAGCGCTGACAACACCATGTCTTCGACTCCTATTCATTGTTCTGTCGAGATTCGTAATCAGGGGATATGTCCAATTGTTTCGTGTTACGAGCGTCGAAAGCTGCCGAGTATACGTAATTACGTGTCATTGACAATTTAGGGCAATTAAGAGAGTCGTGGTTCCCAATGATGCCTAAATCAGTCTTTTTGCAAGCGTACTAGTTTTTTTTCCAGCAACTGTCATTTTCATAGATCAGGAGCTCTTTTCGTCTGGTGGAGTTGAAACAATTTTGCAAACTCGAATCAGTGAAGCTGAACCATTTCCTTGGCAACACGCTGAAACTTGCGCAGTTGTATAAGCTTACGCTATGAGTTATACACGTGAAACTTCCTTTGGACGGAGGCGCGATGCATCTCGCATTATCTGACAAAGTAAGCCCTGCAGAGCGCTAAAGACTGTAGCAAACCTGTTCATGATTGTGCACTGCCACTGCATCCCAAAAGCACAGCACAAGCAACAAATTCTCTCTCTATGCCCCCCAACTCTTGGATATTACACCAAACTGCATATTTCCTGCAAAGTTTACTAGTCCTCTCTAGAGTCACAATTATAACCAAGTACTTGACCATTTCGACTGTTAAATTAAAATGGATGTCTCAAAATGCAATCCAAGTGGACCGAAATGAATGCGTTTAAAACTCCAATATGTATAAGTTATCCAAACCGTCAGGCCCCCCTGGGAGAAAAAGGCACACATTTAAGGTGTCAAATAATTTGTAGCCACCATTTAGGTGATTGGACCATCAATTTTCGAAAAGCGAGGCTGTTTTAATGTGAAAAGCATCACGCGCAAAGCAAGATTTCAGACTCCCTAAGGCGCCCCAATAATCCAAACATGAGTGATGCCTCTAAATCTCAACAAATCAGCACAACTACTGATAATCAACGCAATTGTTGAGAATCTAAATAAATAAAAGTTTTAAATGAGAAGGTGGGTGAAATCTAGTTTGATCTTTAAAAAAAAAAGGTGGCAGCAGGTTTGAAACTGGACCTCATGAACATTCATGGTCTCCACGTGATACTTGCAGGGCTTGATTACTCCTTGTGCTCAACCCCCCAGAAACATGACACGATAAAGAGCAACCTTGCCGATTGTACCGTTTTATCATTTTCTTTTTATGTCTTCCTCCTCCTCTTGCATATTTACGATCCTGAAACGGAAGCTCATAGCTGGAAGGCGGGATTGCAATTAAAAAATTATTTTGGTAATCACTTAACAGGCGTGTCCACGGAAAAGTGCCTTCCCATGTACACATCCCTGATGAAAGATAAGCATTTTTTGAAATAAAGAACCCCATTTGTTAGCAACCAAATTCCTCACGCAGTTTCATGCAGCAGCCCTATTATATCAGTACGTAACTTAGTCTTAAATTATGAGTCCTAAACGAGAGCTGCTGAGTGCCCATCGGATTGGGCCCCTACCACACCAAAACCGGCCATATGCAACACGCCAACACGTGCCATCTAACCCCCGTCATTCATTTTCCCAGCCTGCAGCGACCACCTATTTCACGCTAGTCCTTTAAAAAAATATATGACTGACGCTTTAGGAGATGGTGCTAAAAAAAACCGCGAATCCCGATAGCACTCAGGTTTCTTAGGATTTCCGGCTATCTCCTGTCTGGTGCGATATGGAGACCAAAAATACGCAACCTGAGGCGCCCGGGAAAGGATCACATGTTTCAAAAGTGCCACTTCAACTACTTGGCCCAGAGTTTTTTTTTCTTATTTTTTTAAGTTGTTGTATAAGAGGTCGATGAGCAGTGCTGAAATGGTGATAAACTGGACTTCACGGAAGTGGTGACGTCAAAGGTGCGATAACTTCCGCGTCCTGTAATCAGAGTTGAATTTCTTTGGCGAGACAACTCCCACGTCATGGGGTATTAATTTACACGTGAAATCAAAGCCCTCAGCTCAACAGTAGACTTTGGATTGTGCTCAGAAGCAGTTTCAGACCGACAGCTTTTTTTTTTTTGTTCCATTGATAAGCATACAGTGTATGGTGATATACTAACCCTTTTATAACGAAGTGTGTTGTTAATTGTTGATGGACTCAAAGGTCATAGTGTTACTCTTGGCAAATGGTCACAATGATGTCACATCCCAGATATAGCCATTCAAAGTAGTAAATTAATATTCCTTTAATTATACTTTATGATTACAGNTTTTGCCCCAGGGCCCCCAAGAGTCTTGTTACGCCCCTGTCCCCCTCCCCTCTCCGACTCGAATACTGTTATGATACGTCAAAAAAGTCTTACAATAGGTTACAATATTATGAAACGGACCGATCGGCCATGGGCCCCCCCCGAAAAAATTTCCTGCCTACGCCACTGATTACAGGTGGCGTTTGAAGTATGGCAACCATGGTGGTAACATGACCCAAACTTGCCATTAGCCGATTTGAACCATACAAGGTCATTATAGCAAACTGCATACAGGCTTCATTGTTCAACGATGCAATTGCCATATGAATAAAATGTAGACCACGAAGAGCTAGTTCACCCATATTTTTTATTCATCCCTGTATTTTACTATCTATTAATATGCTTAAGTGACAGAAATGAGACAGGTATACTGCATTCTTATGTAAAAATCCATATCAGTATGCTTCCCACTCAGTTCTAAAAATAGCTATCAAGGAGCGGCCATAATTATTTTAAAAATATATGAGCCCATAACAGCTTGCTAGAAAAAATTAACACACCCCATTGTAATAACTTCCAAACCCACATTTTTTTTTGTAGGTCAATCATATAGAATTTGACCAGCGCGTTGCACATCCGGACCATGTGGATGCTTGTGACTCTCCCACATCGTATTCGACCGCCATTTTCTATATTCCCAGTCATGTCCGCACGCAGAGCTGAATACAAATCTGGCGTGATTTACAGGTTGAATATTGGCTGCCAGCATCCCTCCCACATATCACCTGCCTGTATAATGACTTTCACGGCAGTGCAACTACGTTTCTACCTCCCCCGACTTTAGGCACCATGCAGGTGCACGAACTTGCCAGAAATAGACCATGCAACTCGTATAGTCAATGGTACATGGGTTCGTTAGATGAATCTAAATCTCGCTTGTAGTCAATGCTCGCTTTGAGGTGACACGTTCAAAGTCACTGGGGAGATTCTACGGGGGGTTTGTCGGCTCGATAATCATTTCTGTCCGTATACTATGTCTGTACAGTGTGTTCCAACAAAATTATGGAGGTGTACTGCTCTAGTGAATTATTCAAACTTTGGAACTGTCGCTTTTTATTAGCTTGCTATTTACAGATAAGGCGAGAAAAATATTAGTTCTGATATCAGAATGAATGGGAGCATATTATTTGAGAGCATGGATTAATAGTAATTTATGGGCTCAGATATTGGCAATGACCCCACATGGCGTTCTAGATAAAGGGTTGAATCTCTTTATTCCAGGATTCCTGGTAATTCAAGCTAATCATAACAGAAATTTTTTCTGTCAATATAGGGTGTAACTATATGTAATAATAAGCAGCTTACGGCAGGTTGTACGAAATTGAATTAGGAAAATCTCCGATTACATTTTGTTCACAATACATAATAAGCGATTTTCTCCTTAATTTGAGCTCTTAAGTGTCCAAATTAGAAACAAATGCTGTATGACAATTTATCTGGTCTATTTTGAGCTGATGAGCCAATGCAATAACAAGTGCTGCCATAGTCAGCAGAAGCCTAGTGTACGTACTTTACACAGCTGTAAGTGTACGCAGGATCCGTATAAGTTTACAACATACAACATTAATCCGCCGCTCTGAACAATGCCTCCAGAAGTTTGCAAGCGAGCAGAAACAGCTCAGTATTCTCTTTCCTGAAGTACATAGTTTGCAATAAATTGCTATACCCTGCGTACTACTACGAAAAAAGAGACTACGATAGTCCTTAACGCAGGTGAAACATTCCATGCACAGTACAGTGCAATGTACACAACCCTACAGCTTCCCCTTACAGGTTAGCTAATAGTAAAGGATAAACCTCAATTCGCTCGGTTGCACCTTAGTTACACATGCCTTTAAGCACTCTGTAGCACCAGTACGAAGTCTAGGACATACCAACTTTATAGCAACCCGACAGCACCAGGTCGAAGCTGAAAGTGGAATCGATCTTGAGATGAAGTGGCATTTACGATTGCGGCATTTCAGGACCTGGCATTTGACCTAAAAGGTCTCAATGTTGCCAACTGAAGTGGACGACCACTTTTTCAAACTGTTTACATTCCAGGTCCTATAAGAAGTAAAGAAGAAGAAGAAGAAAAAAAGAGAGAAAGCGCGGGGGCAAAATGGTAAACACGAGGAGGCCCTGGTCCAGTCTGGCGGTCAGCAACCCTTCTTCTTGGATGAAGGTCGGCCCGATTCGGGGTCGGAGGTCAACAATCTTTGTGTAGCATGCCCCAGAGATAAACCGGATTTCCTGCATTTTTTTAAAGTCCCTCCCTTTCCTTCTTACTTAATTTGTTTTCGCCCGCTCAATTTACATAATTCCACCGCGGCATGGAAAATGTCAAAAAAGTTCACAACTTTTTGGGGACGCCGCATACAACAAAAAAAAAAGTACAAGGTTGCTCAGATTCGGACGACGCAGGACATCCATCATCATTTTTTTTGTTCCCTGTGTTTCCAACTCTCGGCCTAGTCATGAAGCCAACATGAAGCATTTTAAACAGAAGCATACGTGGCACCAGTTTGAGGGTACAGGAAGAGGAAAAAGGAAGTCTTGGAGACTAGTATTTAGGACAATGCTTAATGTTATCTGTAGTACAAATGAATCCTCACTATGGAAGTGCTTTTCTTCCAGACATGGCAACTAAGGACTTTTTTTTATATACTATAGGTATGCACCCCATGCTGCCCCAACAGAGCAAAGGTAAGGCTTTAAAAAGGGGGAAAAAACAGGAGGCCTTTAATTAAACGCTTCCATGAATGATTCGGCTTTTATCAGAACCTGCGTCGTGGATAGTTAGAAGAAAAAATTGTGGCTGCAAAAATGTGCGTGCACGACGTGGTCGCGTCATCGAGTCATAAGTCAACGGTGAGTCTGATTATTTTCAACCCCCCCCCCCCCCCCATGTTTCGTAGGTACACTACCAGGGAACGGTTTTCTAAACAGTAATAAATAAGGGATAAACCGCCCACTGCGATCAGCTACCTAAAATAAATAGGCCCTTTGGAGCATGGGCCGAAAATTTTGGAGCTTGAGGTAATTAAATTGGAGGGTGGAAAGCCCCCCCATGTAGCTATTGCAATATGTAAGGCTTGAGCTGCCAACTGTCAGCGAGACTTCCCAAAAACCTGTGGTGGTATTGCAACACAGTGTAACTCAAGACACCGAGATATTGCATTGTGCAATTTTCTAATACAACCATATAACTTATATTTCTATAATATATTATATAACCTGTTTCCACTATAGCTCAGTCTTGCTTGTAGTATATACCAGATGACCCCATGACATGCCCTCTTTTTTTTGTCGTTTAAAGAAAAGTGCTCGTAACCTGAGTTTGTGCGCATTGCAAGAATGCAAGCAGGCTTTTACACACATAGCCAGCCAGCAACTGGTGTGAAAGCTTTAACGCCTTATGTTCAGTTCAGGAATGCACACAAACTGAAGTTACGAGGACTTTTTTTAAAGCGGCACAAAATGATAGGATGTGGTCTAACATGTGATATAAACCTGGTTATCAATATTTATCACCCTGCATCCCGATGAAACGAGAACTTTAATCATATTTAAGACCTCACACAATTCCCATACTCGCAACTTTTATTGGCCATCCTTAAGAAAAAAAAGAGGTTTTGCGCTAAGGAATTCTTAATTCTAAAATCCAAATGGATTCCAAATGGAGTAGATCTGACGTCAGAAGAGGAGGTAGGTTACCCGGGGCGCAGATTTTATTTCCAAAGGCACTCAGATGTGAAATGAAACGTTCCACTGCGAGACGGCCAAGCGGGCAAAAGCGAGTAGTTAAAAGAGGGTCGTGGTTGTAAATTTTCTCCCTATTTTCTCTACGATACGTTACTACGAGTGCGAGAGAGATGGAGAAGTTGCTGGCAATAAAGTTAAGAACGTAGAAGGCCTGAAATTGGCCTCTATCTGATGGTCATTGAGCTCTTCCGAATAACAATCTGATTGCCCTCAGGAGGGATAGGGTCACCTGTCATATCACGAACAGAATGAATGGATTGCATTTTTTTTTTGTGGGAGCAGGTATATGTGGTGTACTGTGTTCAATTGGACTCGAGGCATTTTTGATAAGTTGAAGTCAGATACAGCCTAAATCGCGATGATGCGAAAATCAATCTGCACAGTACATGAAATGCGATTCGGACCGTCTCTCGTGGTAATGCAATAAATTCATATAGCCCGCACAGACTAGGGATATAATGGCATTACACGAGCCGCAACCCACCACCCTTCCTCTCCCCATCCATACCCCTCCATGTCCCCCCCACAAAACGTGGGAATGACAATGTGGAGCTATTGAAGATGCGTACTTTGATGACATAAAATGCCACAGTTCGCCAGTACTATATTTCAAACACGGTTTTACACTTGGTTCTATTAGGCTGTACCGCAACATAATAGTGCAACTGCAAAATTAGGGTGAGGTTAATGCACAAAAAATATTGATATGAAGACCTGAAATGCAGAATGATCAGGTTGCGGTTGGTTCAAATATATATTTATCGAAAATGGTCGAGTCAGTTTTACGATAGGCCTAATCGTCAAACTTCAGTCAAATGCGAGTCTGATCGTTCTGCATTTCAGGTCTTCATATATGTCAAAAAGCCTTCCTCTGGCAGGAATGACAGCGCGTCGCAAATATGTCACATCAGGGTACTTAACAATTCGGCACATAATATTGGCACCGGTTTTTCAACCACTGGTATACCCGCGTTGCTATATTGATTGAACCGTTTCGCATGCAACATTCCGCCTGATGCAATTATACCCGAATTAACATTCCCAAACCTATGCAAATCCAGTGCTTCCCATGACCAAAAACAATGTCAAAAAAATGAAACTTTAAAAAAAACCGACCTGAGACTGCTCGCCTGTTTCTGGTGACATTGGGACCACTTTTCACCCAAGTGGCCATAGCCAGCAGGATGAAAAAGGTCCGAAGGGCATTCCATTTCATGGTGACAGGTCCCGAATGGACGCCGAAGGTCGCTAAATTCATGTCTGCACTACAGGCCATATGGACCTATGGAGGGCAAAGCCTCCATGTCTTCCGTTGCGAAAAAGAAGCACGCGCACTATGGCTCAATTGTTCCTAAGTCCGACTGCCCGCTTCTTTTGACCTCCTCCGATGCCCTCGACACCGGCACTGATCCATTCAAGTCTGGCGGGAAGGATCAAGAAGTGGAGGAACTTAAAAAAAAAAAAAAAATAGGGCTGGAGTCGCCTTGAGCACTTTGGTGCCGGTTGGTGGTGGTGGTTGGGGTGCTTGTTGCCCTTCTTGGAAGACTGAGGAAGCAGGCGACATCTTTCGTTCAACACTACAAGTCAAAATTGGTCTGGATGAATCGCAAGGGAAACATCATATTCTACATACCCTGATGTTATGTTGGCATTTTTGTTTAAATTATTTTCCGTTTGGATTAGGTCATATTGTGATGAGGTATATTTTGGGCATCCAGCTTCATTTATAGGAAATGTCAACCGGATTTGATGTTTTTGCAATATTTATTTATTTAGTTTACCCCGTGATGACCCTTACGGGTGCTATAGGGGGGTGGCATACCACCATCAGTTTTCTGTATATATTTTCTGCTTCATTCACCGGTGCAAGGAAACAGGGACAATGGGAAAGGATAGGGATTTTTGGGGAGGGAACATGGGTGCAAGGTGCAATGTCGTAGCTAATGGGTCATGTGCTGTTCCCCAGGAGGTTAGGTTGCCAGTCACCTGAGCCTTGGTGCAGGTCAGACACAGGTGACGCAGGCCTGACGCAGGTGAAAGGAAAGTTCCCCAGGCGGGGATCGAACCTGGGACCTTTCACTCAGCAAGCCGAGACGTTACCATCTCGGCCATCTACACCTCCCCGGTTTTGCAATATAAAACTCTGATGCGAATTTAAACCTTATTGTAAAAACCACATTTTTTTTGTTCATTTTTTGTGTGGGCGCCATCCACCAGGAAGGACATGCATTCCCTGAGGGACCATATGTCAAGTAGGCTTACTAGGCTGCACTGTACAATATGGGGACAATCTCATCCAAAATGCTTCAAGTTTTATAATACGGTACGTTGCTCCCAAGGTGTTGAAGTGGAACCAACAACATCCTTGTGATGTTATGGTCCCAAAGTTGAGCGTCATCTTGCTGCTGAATAGTTCCACATGACTTTTCGATCAACAATGATGCTGTGATTTCACACTCAGAAAAGGTGTGTGTATTTCATAAGCACGGAACTGTAACTGACGCGATTTTGTAAGGTAATGCAATGTCAAAAATTCTTGCTTTTGTTACTTGTTCGTTTATATTGATGTAACAGCATAACGAGCTTCGTCATAACTCAGGGCGTTCACTGTAATTTTATTCGCTGTATCTAATGTTTAGACTATTAAACGCCAGTGTTCAACAGAATAATGGGAGCATGGAGCTCTCACAGAAGCATATTGTTTTAGGCAAGTTGTAAACCATTTCAGAGAGCTATTAGGGCCATTCATGAAGTACGTCATGCTGATTTTCGGCCTTTTTGACCCTTCTACTGTTACCATGCTGCACAGACCCCTTGATTGAAACTTACTTTCAGTCAAGTTATTGCATCAGTTTTACATAAGTTATAAATATTTAGCGATAATATTCTTTTCTTAGAAACGTCCCATTGCTAGATGAGACATACCAATATCGCAAAATAAACGTACCCGAGGCCATTTTTAAACCGTCAGAATTCCCAGTAAGGTCTATGAACTTTTCTATTATCAGGCCTCAATCCTTGATTCTTATATATAGAGCTTGGATTGCAGGTGCTAGGCTAAGCATATACAACTGTACAGTGTACAGTATACATAAACCGACAAACATCAACCATCTTTGATGCAGAACTCCATAATATTGAGCGATATTGAGGTTGTTTAATATTGCAAATTGTCCCCTTAAAAAGGGTTCCGACCTCTAACTGGGTATAAAGTAAGGAAGGAAAGAAAATGTGAAATAAAACAATACATACATACAGTACTGTACATAACTTACATAAATAAAAAATATTATAATTGCAGATCGTGTTCAAATATAATTTTATAAAAGAAAATGTGACACTTCAGTCATAATAAATGGGAAAAAATACATAGGCCTATAACCTGATTACAAATTGTTTCTTTCTCAATCGAAACATGATGACACTCGAGTCCGTGGTGGGAATCGGAACGAATCTTTCGCCAAAGAGTGATGAAATAAATCAATGCAGCTTTCTTAAGGGGCACACTCCCTCTAGACTTCACATACACTCCCGGCAGCACCGGCAATATTTTATAATAGTGGTACTTATAAGCATCATCCAATATAGATTCAGTCGTCATCAAAAATTTCCAGATAGCATTTGAAGACTTGAATTGCAAGACAGTCAGTCACATTTTATTACTTATAGTTAGGAATTGTTTAATTCAGTTCTTGATTCGTACTTTCTGATGGTCAGTTCCGTTTTCTGCTATAGATCAATAACAGTCAACTAGAGAAATGTCTTAAAACAAATTATTCTATATAAATGAGGACGTAATGCGATTTAAAACTTCAAAGCTTCATACTTCAAAATCAATTGTGACATTGTTCTGCATTTCAGGTGGTCTTCAGTAAACTTATTGTGTTGCAATATTCGAGTGCGATGTCTTGGTACGTCCGGCAATGCACTATGCCTTTTCCCTGTCCCATTTAGACGAAACTCATACTGTGCAGAAAATAACAACACATCGCTTAAGATACACGTATCGTATCAGTTATAAAAACTAGTACGCACCACACGTCACGCAGTAAGCAAACTATTATCTGTTATGCTGAATTCGATATTAAACTGTAATATAGGCCTACCTATTCCATTGACGTCATCAGTAGGTAAAGCTAGGTCGACTGTGCAGTGTAAGGGCTTTCCAAAGTACGCAAATGAAACATCCAAAAGCTACGTGCGTGGTACAGTATAGTGGATCGTATATCCAAGTTTATACGTCTCCTAGCTGATCGATTAGTTAAGCTAATTAGGTATGGAGGTTGGCCGGCAGGTGAGGCAAGAGAAGGATTCAAATTACTAAGGTGACTATGGGATTCCTTATGGATTATACAGCCATTACACTGTATTTGTCCCGAAGCCTAAGACAGGTCCCACCCACCGCCTTATCTCACTCTGTATCCCCCACCGCCATAACTGAGTGCGATATGAATCTAACGTTAGATATATGGGAAAATTATCATATGTCTTTCCGAGCCTCATATGGCTACAAATTCTCACTTTAGGTGATCCGAAGTGGGCCGCATTCAGATAAGGTGGGTTGAATCTTCATTATGCTTCTGGACAGACATATTGACACATAGGGATTCGCCGATTTAGTCCAGATAAAACTTGTCACACCACTACAGTTCCTGACTAACCGTTTTAATTCATACAATCAATGCATCATGTTGCCACGAGGCTAGTGTTGGTATCTAGAAAAGTGTCAGTCCAGGTGGCAGACGGCAAAACGTCACGCTACCTATTGTCACGCGACAATATATGCAAAAATCAACCCCATCCCCAACTGAACAACATGATGGACAAGATCCCAAACTTACATTTTTGGCAGGCTTTCATAATTCCGTCTCCATCTCCCAATAAAAATAATAATGAAGACCATTCATTGGGCAGGTTCAGTAATGATGCGTCCCCGTGTAATAGCAAGTACGAGCCCATGTACTACAATTATGTCAGATGACACCAAGCACTTAGCGTGCATTTAAGCGGTACTTGATGCTGCAAAAGCGAGCAGATCGAGCGTAGACTCCGCATGAATGACATTAGTGCAAATAGTTGTGCTGGGAGGGCAGGCTATGAAGATGTGCTTGGGCCCCCCATTCCACCCTTTGTGAAGGAGGCCATTGGAAGGTCCATTGAAAGTCCGTTTTAGGGAGGGGAGGGGGAGGGTCTGCTAGGGGGATGCAGATGGCGCCCATCACCGCCATTCTTACAAGCGCTTTCCACCCCCACCAGCCAGAACCGCACATCTCTTTCATCCATATGCTCCAATTCATCACACGCGCGCTGATTACACTCCCGAGCAATGGACCATCTGCACTAAGTGGTACCACTACTAGACTCACTTTGCAACTCGTCAACTTTGTTCCCAATTTACGTGGACATGTACGAGTGATTGTAAATTATTGTCCTATTAGGGAGACTGGAACTCGACAGAGTGACGGTTCTCATTATTTTAGAAGCTTTTTTGCATTTCGACAAGAATTGCTGCACCTGCATGTCCGCTTAATGCAGGCTGGCAGTGCATTTAAGGATAAGGTATGATTACACTTGCTATTTGACACTGTAATATCACAACATTCCGCACGTTCATATTACAACAGGTGAAAACTGTGGCGCTATGTGGAATTTGCAAAATTGGCAAAAATTGCTGTACATTTTATAGTAATATGTTGAATTGACACGATCAGAAATTCCCCGTTCTTGCTATTGGCCCGTTTGAAAATGTGAGAAGCTATAGGGCCATATTTTTTTTTAAATAAAAAAAATTTGATTCGTTCATTCTGATAAGATTGCCTATATGTAAGGATCGTTTCGCACATGCAACACCTTCAACAGACTTGCCCAAGTGTGTAATCGCCCCTTCTAAAATTCGTGCCTTGGAGCGTAATAAGCAGCACGTAGGCAAGCCTCGGAAGGAATTTTCGATCGTGACATCGTTCCTGGACGGAATTAAAAGATTTTTCATCGTACTCGCCTTCCAAATCCCGTCCGACAAGAACTCGTGAAAAGTGGATTCTCCACACCACGACAAAAATAGGGACCAACTCCTAGAACCCAAGTCGCACAACGCAGAAAGAATTAGACTAGGGCATTAACATTGGACTAGGGTTCGTCACTTATCGACCAAATAGAGCAAGGGGGTCTAAAGTTCGATAAAGGTTTGGTGGGGTTGTTCACATCAACTGGAAAACTTCAGAGTAAAAAAAAAGCCGATAGGTTAAACGGGAGAAGTTCAAATAGGGGGTGGGGGGATGGGCCCAACGTTCACCTAATCTGGAATCATCAACGTGAATAAATAATATCCTTCTCGGGATGGGACGAATAAATCATTCGCTTTGTATTCTCCCTACGATGAATGAGCACAAAAATCAATATGCGAGAGTTTCCAACAATTAACTGTGTCCGCTGCAAAAATAGAGCAACCCTGAAAATAAAAAAAAAAGGTGAAAAATGTGTTGGATGGCATTTGAATCCATGCAACAAGAAGAAGAGAGATGGGTATAGAGGTGCTCTTTATGTCAAAGGGCTGTTGTGCATTAGCAGGGGGGCGGAGGGGAGCAGGGGAAAGAGGAGGGGCTGCTCGAAAGAATTTCTTTGAGAAATTACTCGCGTGGAGGACTCGATAGTGATGGATTCACATTTAATGGCATGCCTTGTGACCAGAATGACATGGTGGTCATTGACTAGTGGAAAGAATGTGGCGCAATATATTACAGGAAAATTTGGGCCAATGGAATTCTGTTCAACGACATTTCAATATTTGACGATGATACAGTACAGTATAATGTCAGGTACTACAATTTGGTGCATCTACCAGCTTATCATGTAATCTCTAGGATATACTTGCGCACATACTTTTAGAGACACTATCGGAAAATTTGACGCACAGCATGGAACATCGGTAATACTCCTGGTATTACTGGGTATTAGCGTATCAACGGAGCGAGGTGGTCACTGACAATGTGTACCATACAGGGACTGGCGTAACCATAACCTGAAGGTGCGGTTCTGTTAGTCGACATCCTGATGTGGTAAAATCAAATGAATTGCTGATTTAACTTCTAACATACGATGGTGATGATTATACGCCCTAAAAATATTATTATACTCCCTAAAATATAATTCCTTCAACCAATTTTTTTTGCACCGTTTTGTACCTATGTAAGTCTATATAGCTATATTCCGCAGTGGATTGATTCCCATAAGGTGGTGTGTATATATCGAAGAGCGTGGGAGAGTAGGGGGAAAACCTTAATAAGGTCTCACTTGACTTTATTATAGCAAAACTTTAGTTGGCTCTATCACTGTTATCCAATGGTATCAAAAGCGGACCATTTCCGGTTACTAATAGCAACATGACGTGATCAGCCAGCCACTTTTTTGCTAATGGGGTAGACCGTGCGTTATTAGGAGAGTTGCTTACAGTTACAAATAATATTATCTAGAGCATGCAGCTGACGGGTTCCTGTCGCTAGGATACCTGTCATTAATTCAGTAAAAGGAACATCCATATTTTCCAGCTCACTTCCGTCTGGCGTTCCAAATACATGTCATTGATCTGTCAAGAGCAAAATCTCGGATTACTTTGGGAAGCAAAATTTTTATCGGATATTTATATGTTTGTGTCCATTTTATTCGCCGTGCTGTGCTACTTCAGTGGTCAGTTTTTTCTACATATCCTGCTTAAAAAAGAGGCTCATAATCAGCTATATAGGCCCACGTAAAATTCGAGATGAATATTATTTTCCAGGTAACTTTCATTCCCGACGTTTGTCATGACATTTTTTTCAAAGGGCCTAATATTCAGTAGTAGTGGAAGCTAAAACCCGTATATCAGTATGATACGGGCTGTCACGTTGTTAAAATTAGCATAGGATGATCGATATAAGTTGAAAGTGACATCCACCCACGCAATGATTTTACCCCAAGTTCATATTAGAATGTCCACCGATAACATGTGACCGCCTATGCATATTTTCATCATTCCAGTGCTTTCTAAAATCGAAAGCGAGTCTCATTTTTTCCCCCACTTCTAAGCACTCGCCCGACTTGGTGAAGTGTGAAACGGAGCCCAATTTTAGCTAGCTTAGCCCCTAAATCTGGTCAGGAGGCCTTTTCTCAACAAAAAAAAAATCTAGTTGAGAGCCCCACGTCGTACTGATAAATATTTTGTTACGCACGTTTTAAGCAGGAAATCACTTGCCTGAATGCACTGCATGAAACTGTCAGGACTTATGTATAATTCTCCTTTTAATTCAACTCATCATCATTAAAATATGAGCCAGAAACACTCTGCTCTGGAGTAGCACATACTAACATAATAGTCATACATTTCTTCGCACATATTTCGCACATACTGTATAACCTTTTATAACCGTAGGAGGGTACGTCCTATACACACGAGGAATATATCCCACGTAGAAATTAAAACCTGCGTGGGATTTTACTGCGCGAGTTGGGTGGGATGTACAGTACTCCTACACATGCAGTGAATGGTATACAGCATATTCCAGATTCACCTTTAACCTTTGAAAAGGACGTTCAAGGATTGCCTTCACCGTGGTACTCAGTAATTTTATTCTAAAGAGTATGTTTTAATCGTGTTGCACATAAAATAGTGAACCTCAGTTTATTCTTATTGATTTACTGATTTTTTTCAATGATAAAATGCGATGTGCAATAATTGCAAAGATTATTATACCAGTATTATGCAGTATTATCACAAAAAATGATAAAAGAATGCTAATTATTCGATACTTTCTATTTATTGGTGAAATCATACCCTAGACCGAAATGAAATAAATCGCATTAACATAATTATACACAAAGTTCATTTTGGCCATGCAGACTTGTTCTCGCAACTAATAAATGTAATAAATATTTCCCCTCACCGAAGCAGTTTGGAGTATAGGGGATATGGTGTCCGACTGCTAATCGGGAGGTCCTGGGATCAAATCCCGGGGCCGGCAACTCTGACCGTAGTTTTCTGTGGTTTCCCACGGTCCTTCCAGGAAAATTCCGGAGTTGTTTCCGTAATAGGCCACAGCCGCTTCCTTCCGTCCCTATCCTATAGCAAAAAGCGCAGTAAAATGAAAGCAAGGAGTTCCAGGCAAAACAAAACTTCCCCCCTAAAGAGCCGATAGGCTGATAACGGGGTATGAATTATGAATTATTATTATTAAAATATTTCCCCTCTTTGCAAGTAATGCGACCAAGTCAAACTAAAACATGACAAAATTCCACCTTCCAACAAAATCCCGACACAGTCTACAAAACCTACACTGTACGTACTGATGAAACATCACAAAATAGAACAATAAGCCGCTCATTTGCGACTTTTTTTCACTAGCACAAAACGCCATTCATAATGGATATTGTCATCATCATCTATTGCGTTGATACCGGACCGAATAAGTAGAGGTTTATTTCAAAATAATACCTTGACAGAAGCCCGCAATATGGACGTCACTTGCGAGTCAGAGCATAAAATAGGGTTCCCGAGTTAGACCGACACCTGACGCTATCCATCAATTTGTCACTGTCTCGCCATATGACCACACTGACGCCTAGTGGTCTATCGGGGTGAATATATTTTATGCCATGTCTCCCACCGTCCCCTTTTAACCAGCCTTTTTGCAAGACAAGAGTGGCTCTTGGGTTGTCTACACGCCAGGATGAAAAAGCTGATGAAGTGGAACAGATGAAACTAAAAATACTCATGTCGCCTCTATTTTGGCCCAGTCGACCCAGATATTTTGTGCAGTATCCTTCCTTCTAATTCATTTCTGATTTTCACCCTCCCTCCCCCGCTCAAAAAATGACCTCTCTCACTATCCCCCGTACTATGACTACACACTATTACGCCATAGTAAAAAGCTCCGTGTGATCACAACCGGCCGCAACATCACACAGTGTCCTACCCCCCCCCCCAAAAAAANATATATAGTACCCTGACTTTGTCCACCCAACCCGGCACCCACCCACTCAGGCCCGGCGCCCGTCCCCTCCCAACACCCCATTCAAGAGGAGGCTTTTCCCTCCAGATGGCCCGGGAATCGAGAGCACCATCGATCGGGGGGGTCCGAAGCGAGGCCTCGACGACGTCGGCAAAATGGTGGCGGCGGAGGAAGCAGGCACATCGGCGCCGCTTCCTCGCCGGGGGCTGCCCGACGTCGAGCCACTGATAGATCTTCCGAAGTTTGTGATCTGAAGTCTAGCTGTCTCACCCGTCCCGCTGCCCCCATTTTGACCTATACAACCTGTGTTGTGTCCCACTCCGGAGCTGTACGGGTAAGTAGAGGTGGATGACCCGGATTGACCCCTGAGGGTTCTCCCCCACCCGCGCTTTTTTGGTGGGTGCAATCACCCCCGAATATACCCGGCCTTTCTCCCCCCCNAAGGTAGCTACCCTTAACCCCCACCTCATCCCCACCCCTCTGGCTACACCACCGCCCCAATCACCCTCCCTAGACCCCTCCTTTACCTGATTTGCTTCCTGTGACTCCGGCACTTTGCCAAATCAGGTACCCGCCCACGTACAGGTTTGGATGAAACTTTAAACGGGATTCGGTCAAGAGACGGTGGGTGGTCTGTGTGTGTGTACACACAGGTTGGAAATAGTCCCGTGTCTCAAATTTTCGGCTAAAGAAATTGACCCGGTGATTTTGAGGAGTGTGTATCCAATATGGCTACAAAAAATTGGCTAATGGATGAGAGGCGGAGGTATCATTATTTTGGCAAAGCTGTACCTTTGATTTTGCATAATTGATTGCGCAGAGTTGACTACAGCGTGTCTGGAATTAAACGCTCTGCCTTTCTGCTGTATATAGGGATGCAGTTTCTTTCCTTGTGGAATCAATGGCATTATTGACATAAGCTACTTTACGCTGCCATTGCGCGCTTCAAAATCCTGCATGTCTGTCTGCTCGCCCTTTTATTTCAATGAAAGCTGGTCATTCTTTCAGGAATGGACATGCGATATTTCAAAGGTTTATCTCCTCCGGCACACTATTCCAATGAATATTTCATCCATACTGTAGTACTTACTCATAATAGTATACTATACCTGGCTAAAATAAGCACACATAAGCACAAGCTTACACTATAAGTCACTTGTATACTTTTTTAATGCTATGGGACGCCCTCCAACTGGAAGGCCTTTCACTTACATTAAGAGGGTGTAAGCCGAGTTTGACCCGAATCTTCAGTAAGCTGATCGGCACTATTGGTTGCCACAAGCTCAGAGACTCGACCCAAGAATTCCCATACCTGAAAAAAAAACCTGGCTGCCATCTTGAAACCGGCTTCCAGAAAATCGTCATGCAAATGGCGCCTCTTTTCAGGAAATCTTCCAACCCCCTCCCCCCCCATACCGCGTGATGAGTTGCCAAAAGTAGGGTGTCGTAGGTCAAGGTTCGCCCGTCTCTCCCCTCCTTCTGAATATCAAACGACGACTGCAGTCATTAAATATGAAATCAGGCCAGATGTGCGTCAAAAACCATTTCTAGACTCATGGGCACCGCCTGGTTTTTGAAAAGGGAAGTAGAGCAAGCTCGACATTAATTGCATGTGCGAATTCCACCTAACACTTGGGTCGCATTCTCACCCACGCATGCGAGAAGTAGGGGATGGAGGTGTTTCCGTCCCTGTGGAACGTATAGCCATGTAGGTTGAGCCAGTCCTTTTTCTGATTGGGTTCGTGGTCACCTCCAGCCGAGTCCATTTGTGAAGGAACTGAAAGCTGAAGCCCGGGTGAATGGGGCGGGTGGGACGGGGGTATGGGCCCTTGCGTGCACGGCCATTTTGCTATGTGCCTATAATAGCCATCCGTGACAGCAAATTGTCCCCCTTTTTCTTTCTTTTCTTTTTTTCTTTTTTGGTTGAACGACCCACACCAATCAAAGATTCAGGCTTGGGGTCCCCCGGAAGAAGTATATCAAACCTTCACCCAGCCATTGTCTTACTAACGGCGAGTGCAAAGACCTAGATTTTTGGCAGGTGCACCATATTATTCTTAGCACCAACCAGCTCTAAATAAGCACGTTGGAATGCAAATATTTACACAGCACCACAGGTGATTATTAAAGTGTTAAAAATATAAATTAGTTATAAATTAACTGCTTGGTCGTATGTGTAAAAGGTGTTTAAAAATTTAGCTACAATCAGCAAGTGGTGGAAAAAAAAAGCCGGTCGTTGTGCACTGTATCATATGGCGATTATGGTCTTCCACAAAATGGCAACGCAGCTTAAACCAGATACGCTCGTACATTGTCAAATCGGGACAGGTAGTTTTAAATTCGCGCCAGGTAAAGGATTCCGAGATTAGAACTCTTCTGCGGCGGCGTGGTCAGTGTGCGTGCAGGCCACAAGCGGACCGTCCGCAACTTATTCACCAGAAGGTAGCCTATAAAACACCACGTATAGCCACCGCAGGAAGTATTTGAAAGGTGGAGTGAGGTTAGTGGTAGAATAACAGTTTACATAAATATTTTTTTTAAACCGTTTAGCGTATACTCCGTGTACAACAATCAAATAATTCTGTGAGGTACTGTAGCCCTCATTCATTTATTATGCTCGTGGTTAATGACTGGAATGGTCTATTTCAAAGTCCAGTGTAATTATACCAGGCTGTTCTGTACGGTAGTGTATAAATAATTTGAATTCTATATAAACCATTTATCACAGTTGCTGGAAATTACCTAGCGCCATGTGGGGGTTTGTATAAAGTAAATGGAGGGAGCCGTATTTTGATGGTGTCGTAAAATTAGCTAAAAATTCTTTTAAAATGACCCCTAAAACTAAATATGGAATGAATAGTTCTGTAAAATGCAAAAATATCGAAAGTAAGATATGTAATGTATTCAAAAATGAAATTCAACTGGTGGTTTTTTAATGTACCGTATTTATTTTGTGAGATGTAACGAAACAATGGTAAAAATATTATGTGAATCTCGCCTCAATTAAAAATTGTCATTCTTGCAATGTGGCATTGACATAATATTGCCTGAAGTTCATTGCGATATTCCAAGAAAAAATTAGCCCAGTTGAATTCTTGCGAGTTAGGATTCACATTACGGAGATAATAATGGCATGTTGAAAAGGCGGAGGGAATGCGGCGCTGAGGTAAATGTAAGCCTACACGCCCACGGATGGAAGTGTCCCGGGTTCGATACCAAGCCAGAGGTTTCTTCTTCGGCTTTCACCTCGGGCGAAGTTGGGTATGCTCCTATTCTGTTTGGCTAACCACCGGGAGAATGAACAAATGTTTTAACCATGATAATTACATCTGCATCTCCTAGTCGCACCTTCCCTGCTTGTGTGTTACGCAAAAGGTTCCATGTATCATTGGTCAATCAATAAAGGTCTGTGTGAAACCTCGGTAGAGGTAAGCACTCTACCCTATATCCTACCGTGTTATTATTATTATTATTATTATTATTATTATTATTATTATTATTATTATTGTTGTTGTTATTATTATTGGTTCAGTTTAGTTTCACAATACATGTCAGTAATAGGCGTCATCATGTGCATCAGGTTACCCATGCAGCAGGTGTGGTTGAGAGGATGGTGGAATAATCGGCAGGATGAGCCCTATATTGCTGACGTGTGTGACTTACCTTAAGATGCCAATATCTTCGTAATGATGCCGAAATCACTAAAATCAACTAGGATATTTTGGTTTTCTTGGAATATGGCAACAATCCTATAATTTGAAAGCCAGATAGATGTCATTTTCGCAACACCCTGTACCCGGTACTGTATATTGACTCTTGTAACTTGCATTTTCCCATTCCTAGTTTCAAACAAAGGCTTTGCTTTCACAGTGTTTAAGTTATAATTTTTTTAAAGGACTTAGGTTAATTGCGAGATGGTAATCGTTACTCTCATGCTTACGCAAGAGCAGTTCTGGAGGGCAGCTTAAAGTACGCATAAGCGGAATTTTAAAACTAACTGACAGCTGCGACGGAACTTTTTGGACCACTCTGCATAATTAGCATAAAAAATCGGTAGTTTTTTTACGGCGTTAAATTACCGAAGATGAATGCTCTGTTCTTATACACAGAAGAAATAGCAGAGCCCCCATTTTTGGTCCGACTTGTGAGACTAATCCTTGGTTTAGCAAAATGAGATTTTTTGGGGGGAACTGAACTGCGCCTTTGGGTACTTGGAATATATTCAGTCTGTACATTATACAGTGGGCCCCCGGTTATCCGCGTTGGTGTCAAGCCCTCCCGCGGATAAGTTAAATCCGCGAATCAACAAAAGCTGCTGACAATAAAATGAGATGGTTATAACAACACTAATATAATCACTGTACTGTATTGAAAAATATATCTCGGTTTTTTTAAATTTCATATTTGAATTTAATATTTATTTAATATTTTCAAACCGTGGATAACTTAAACCGCTGATAACCGGGAGCCCACTGTATAATTATGTGACAGGCAATGAATGAACTGATGAATAGCCTATTAACGAGGGAATTTCCGAACGTGAAGTACGTATACAGTAATTGTACCTGATCAGAGGGAGCACTATCATGCCATAATTTCGAAATAACCACCATGGAGTTGTGTATATAGGCCTACAGAAAGCTAGGTTTTGTCCAATGACCGTTTTCCGGATTGGAAGAATTCCAGGGTGTTGGCAGAAACTCCCCAAGTCAATGATACGCATCGAATCGGGTTGTGCTTCACCTTGCAGTGCAAAGTATCATATTTACAGGCTTTATATCCGACTCCATAGTCCAACTTTTAAAACTAATTTCCTGCAAACCAATCATATAGTTACAATACTATCTTTGGCAGCCACTGGGGGTATCACGATCATATTTATTATATCCTTCCTCCAGTCCACAATCAGGCTTATTCTGCTCTGCAGGATGCATCCTAGAAGCCAGGCTGCCATTCCGTAGGCCATTTCGAACATGGTCGGGTGGTTTGCCCCCAACATGGCTCCGTCTTCTTCCGGAGTCCTCACGTCGCTTCAAGCGCCCGGATTCATCCGGAGGCTCCACTTCCTCACCATCCTTCTAGCGCTCTGGCTCGTCTCTGATGGAGCCAATGCAGACCGCAACAATGTCTGTGAGTAGACCTTTCTTTGTTTCAAACAGTTCGGGGGCAATGGGAAGGGGAATTCCCCAAACAGTAACGGGTATTCCCCGCACAATGGGAGGTGAGTGGGTTGGAGAAAATTTGAGCAATTTTCAAATCAAAATGGGCCTTAAAAATTGGGGATGTAGGCGGTAACAATGTGTTCATTAGCTACACTGGACGTCGTCTTCGTGGGAACATTGGTCGTTGCCTCTTATTTGTAACGGCCACAACGAGAAATAAGCAAGAAGAAAGGGCATCATGTTAAGGATGAAGGTAAGATGTTACATTTAGGTTTCAAATCCTCCGGGATAAGGAAAGGATCTGTTGGCAAGTTTGATAAGTAAAGCCTTTTCGCTTCTTCTCGACACGAAGCGAGTTGGAAAAGTCTGGTGAAATCAGCTAAAGTTCTCATAATTACGTCGGGAAATCAGAAAGTTTTGGTGCTGCTGCATATAGATATACACTATACGTTCACAATAGTCCAATTTGTTCATTTCCACGACCAGTTTGGGATCGTTTTGTTCCATTGTTTTGAAAAGTGGCGGAGTGAATACAAAATTGTACGATTAGTACTCTTGTTGACAATTAGCGTCACTAAGGGTGTATGATATGTTCGGAATTCTGTAAATTCCTTTGCACCGCAATCAAGTTGTGTTGCCAACAGCTGAGACGCAAAAATCGTTTCCTATCAAACAAAAAAAGAGAGAGGAGAGGACCGAAAATACATAACTCTACATTTCAAACTAATAGAATTGGAATCGGGAAGAAATACAATCAGGCTTCCGTCGTGATCAATTTGCAGGCAGCTCCAACGGGTTTCGAATAACTGAAAAGGATCGATCCATCTGTAACACTTCCTCTAAGGTTGGGCTGTATAAAAAGACATCCGCAGAATACCAAAGTGGAAAGTGGGTAGTGGTAATGGGCTTTAGAGATGAAGGGATCTGACGAGAGAAACTTAATCTGTGGTCCTGTGATACATTCCAAGAAGGAAACAGATCAAACAAAGAAAGTGCGAGTCTGTCGGAAGGGAAACCCTTCAAAGTTAATACTGTACAAGTTGTCATTTTTTTTTCTTCTCCACAACCTTGTAGCACCAGCTATAATAGGAAGTCTTCAAAGTGTGTAATCCTTATCAGCGTAAAGCGAAGGCAGAAACAAAGAAGACCTACAGTTACAGCAGTTACAGTGTATTTTATGAGCAATTTATGCACGATTTTTCCTTGTATACAATGGGAGGAAAAATGCTATTACGATCAGAACACATTGATTCAGCTATGTATTGCGTAGAGAAAAACAAGGCGATTGGTTCTTATATTGTTCTAACGGTTGTAGCCTAATATAGCAATTCCTCATTTCCTGAACTGTCCCAGTGGGGGTAGGAGAGAGAGGGAAAGAGAGAAAGACTCAAGTGGCGTCGGCAGAAATAATGGCTGCCCAGGTTGTGGTCTGCTCAAAGTGGACACGGAAAGTTATTTCCACGTCACTTGAATGTAACCACATCCATATACAGTGCACGTTACAAAGAGGCCGGACGACGCATCATTATTTTCCCTTAGTAGCGACACAGCATTGTTTTGTCACTTAAGATTGGCGATTAATTTGACACCCATATATCCCCGCTATTTCGGCCCGCCTCTAAAAGGGGATAAAAGTATAAAGGCGTTTAGTTATTGTGATAAATAATTGAGCAAATAATTAAAGCCTACTCTCAATATTGGTTTTGTAAAAAATACATCAAACTCGTGCCAATGTTTTTGGCATAGACAAGCATAATTTTGCTACTCTGGAAAACCGATGTAAAGTGACCGCCATATCATGATGTGGAAACCGCAATTCTGTGTGCGCAAAAAATTGCGGGATGTCCGAAACATCAGCGAAATGAAACTGTTCGGTCTGATCCCATGTTAGTTACTGGTAATGAATTTTTAATTATTATAGCCATTAACAATTCGTACCAGTGTTTAAGGCCAACATCACAATACGCAAGCACAATAATTTTACATGCAGTTAGTATACGTCCCCTTTGAGACAGGTCTTTCTAAATATTTTTGATAGGGAGGTGGGTAAGTTAAATACATTTGTTATTGTAATGAGGCATAATTACGTGCTCCAAGAGGAGTCCTATAACAGGTTGTCCGCCGCCAATTGTTTCATGAAGCCACTTTTAACAATGCACAATGAAAATTTAAGCTATGCAAAACTGCGTCATTGATTTATACGAATTACGTACTCATCTAGGTCAATTTGATTACGAATCATTTGGATTTCATCCATCATTTGAAATGACGCATCATACAACCTGAGGAGTCTAGAATTATTGGATGCATGGAATTATGTCCCTACCGGGTGTTTGGCGTACTATTTTTACATGAAAACTTCGAACTTTGCATCCAACATTATTATAACTGCCAAGAATATTCAGTGGATAATGGACATAGCCCATGGAACTATCTGAATCAGTCGAGCGATAGTTCAGTGGTAGCCAGCCAGTCTTATAATTTGGAGTACCGAGTTTACATGATTACATCACCAACCTTCTCGAAAAAAATCGCTTTAAAAACTATAACAATGTCACATAGTCTCCACCGGTCTCCACTATGCCGCTACTGAATCGAGGATATTGAACCCCGCTCTGATGCCACCGCCCTCTCTCACCTCTCGTCGCTTCGACCTTCGTTACCTCTATACTCGGACTCACCCCTCCACTGGGCGCCAATAATATAAAAAATGCAGTATAATTTTATACGAAAATACAACATTTTTATTCCTATCATTTATTTTAAGTTTCGTCACGTAAGGCGTACCATGTTACGCTTAAAATGTATATACATAACGAATTAAAGCTGGAGGGTGCATTTCAGTAATCTCATATACTGAGTTCAACATTAAAAGGCCCTCCTGACCCACCGCCTTATCGTAATGCCACCCAGAACTATCGCAACGCAAATGTGGCAACTTCGGGCGATAAGGCTCTCGCGAAGACGCGGAGTTGTCAAGTCATGAGTATCATACCGAGATACCTTGTACCAAATGAATTACCATGACAACACCGCGTCTTCGTGAGTATCCTATCGCTCTGAGTTTTCCTGTTTGCGTTGGGTGGTTTGTAGTATTAATGTAAAGCCATTTAAGGTTTATCACAATATATAAGTAGGCGTTTACGGTACGGTATGAGATATACTATAGTATACACTACAACAATTTTTCGTCCTTATCTGCGCATAGTCAGACTAAGAGTGTGTGCGCTTTCATATAGGTCAAAAGTCAAAGAGGGTTTGTAGGAGCTAATTGCATATCCTCATTCATCAAGCCGAACACAATTTTGATCAGTTCACACACTTTTCAGGCCCATTTACAGCATTATACTTCAGGTCAAAGCATCACTCGAGCGACTAATGTCGTTTGTGGTCACAAAATTGAGAGATCCGCATTTGGTAAATGAAACCTTTATCTACCTTAATTTCATATTCCTTTCTCTGCCCACACCGTGCGCGAAAATAGATTTTTCTGGATTTCTAAAACCGGCCTTTCGAAAATTCGTGAATGTTGCAGTCTTTCCTTTCGTGTCCGACACGTAAAAGGTTGAAAAGTTCGTGGGACATTTCAGTGAAAGGGCAAATTAATTATCCCCAGTTAGGGTAATTCATTCCGTGATAACTAGACCTATTTGCGTCAGAATATATCTTGCCGCTGAGAGACTGGACCTTTTTTTTATCACGTGACACTCATGTGAGCCCCAAAATTGCGATTAAAATAGACTGGTCCGTTAGTATATTTCATATATAAGCATAAATGCGATACAACATTTTTTACGTGCCAATATTCATGTAGACTGCAGTACGTCATGTATTATAAAATATGTTGTGCCAAAAAAATATGCACAAAGGATCATGTATATTTTCCAAAAACATAGAGTATCACTTCAACTTTACTGTATTATCAGCAGCTAACAGCAAATGAAACTGCGCATGGATAGTAAACTCACGTTGCATAATTAATGACTCCAGGTAAATGGTCAGGTGGGGAAAAGGAGAAATGTATATAGGCTGCATAAGGCAAACTGTTTCAAATATCTACGCATAGATGTAGGCCTATATAAACACATTAGTAATACTATAGACTTTATATAGTGTGGCTTTGACTATTCCTCTAGTTGCGCTTTTGTAAGCCCGGAAGACATTGTAAGGTCCAACTGTAGTGCAAGAAGCTCCTGGGTATCATTAACTTTGCAACACTTTGCAGGGCAGTGCATGTCCTTTTGAATTTCACCTCAGGGTCTAAGTGAGGCAAAGAGGAGAGAGCTGCGAAGGCAACTTATTAAACATGCATGAAATTGGATTTGGCATGGTATATCCAAAACACTACAAGCTCACAGACTGCAATAAGCAGAAATAATATCGTTGATAACCGGCTCCTATAAATCTACATGCAGGCTTCAGAGCTATCAGGTGGTTTCACTGAATCACATGAATCGACTGCCGAACACTGTACGCTACTATTTCGGCAATAAATTATGCACAATGTGCAATGATAGCCGCTGCAACTGCAGGTCATCAGAGGGTTTCTCAGCAGTGCTGACGAATATGGGAATCCCCATAACTCACCAGCTGAAAAAAAAACCTGTTCATTGTCATATACTGCCCCGATTCACTGGATATAATCAAAAGCTAAGTGCGTCCTCTGGTGCCCCGCTCCCCAACGGACCTTTCCGTTTCGACCGGTACGCTTGCCAATGACTCAGCCGCTTTACAATTTCACTCCCCAGGCCCTCGGACAGTTGACAATTACTTTGGTCCATTTGTTGTGTGCGTCGAGAGCTGTCACGACTCCAGAGCGAGTCCTATATTATTATAATTGGCGCTGCGTGACTTGCACCACTTTGGAGCACCGAGTGCCGGTGGTGCATTTTGTAACCGAGTTACAAGAGCGCATTATGAACTTTAAACAGGAGACAAACTAACTCCCGTACGAGGCTTTTGCTACTAGCCACATCTCTGTGGTCCAATAAACGAGAGGAGTTGCAGCTAAGGATAAGTGGAGATAATTTTGCTTCAGTGATAACTTTCCATGTATGTTATACACAGCCAGAATGACATCATGCGTATGATGGTGCATGCATACATTATTTTTTTGCAGTTTGCCGGGAGGGGTTGTAGAGTACACCGGTGTTTCCAAAATATTCACACTCCGTATTATCCGGGAGCCCGATTTAGCTGGCTGGGGCTATGGTCTGCCTGAATTATTCAAACAGATCCATAGTGCGCAAACAAGGTCAAGCTTTGCGCCAGCTGCAGGCACAATTTATTTCTACACTTCCTCGTAATTATAGTGTTTCGTTTTATATTTGTAGCTAACCGAGTGCTCCCAGCATCTGCACTCGCACTTTACAAATCTGCAAAGTTTTGGTCTGATGTTTCCGGAATGAAGTGTCAGGAGCAAGGCGGGGGCAGATTTAGTCAAAATGTACATCTTCACTTTTGCGTGCTGCATTTTGACAGCGTTCTAGGGAAGTCGGCTTTATCATGGCACATTCATCATCACAGCAGATTCACTTTTTTATGGGTAACAATAGGTTCGTGCAAAAATAGAAACCTTTCCACGTAAAGTCATACATGAGTTTCCATTTGTTTCACCGGCTTCCGTTTTAGGAAGAATATTGGAGGCTTGCAGAGCAATGAAATTGCTGGAGCTACATCCTACCTACAGTAACCAAATCCTGCCTGGCGTATAGCTAAATTTAGCCGGAACTAAACAAAACTAATATATCCTCTTTCCACTTACACTAATCATAAACAGGTCACGTAAACAGGACCTGGATGTTGTATAAACCAAACGCTTGCCATGTTCTACGCATAACGCAGTATATCACGTATACAGTATATTTTTCTCGATAGAAAGTGTTAAAAATAGGCATAGGAAGGTGTACTGACCATATTGCACCGACTTTGAAACCATGCGCTGTAGGGAGTGGAGGGCGTGTTTGCGAGAGAACATTGGGAACTAATGATTTAATGATCAGGTAGGCATTAGGCCTCCCGCCCGATCATCGATTCAGGAATAAAATAAAACTAGATACCATGATGGGGTTGTTCGCCAGAATAAATCATTGCACCTCGCATCCTGCCATCCCAATCTGTGTACTCGATTCTCATCATTATACTACTACTACTACTACTACTACTACTACTACTACTACTACTACTACTACTACTACTACTACTAAATAGCATGTAAGTTATAATGATGTGTGTAAATAATTTGACATTTTCTTATCATCATTTCTTTTCCATTGGCGAAAATATATTCAGGCTATCGACCCATAGCATGTTGGACGACCCACTGCCCCATTCCACACCCCTCCAGTACCCCCTTCTTTTCCCCCTTCATCACTTCAACTTTCCTTGGCTTTGGATGTCGGCTGACCATTCAGAATTTAACCAAAACAGAAATTCTACTGGCGGAAGTGCGCAATCAGATGGCCAACTCTGTGTACACTGCACATGCATACGAGAGAGGGAGAGATAGGAAGGGGAGAGAAAGAGAGGTCAAAGGGAATAGATGAAACGGATGGATTTTTTTGACACACTCATGAAAGCAAATATATATGTTTCATCTGGCCAGGTTGCATATCACTTTGTGTGCATCTGCCATTATTTGCAAATGCTTCACTCTACGGACGTGAAATGTCATACATGCGCCTGTGTTTAGAGAAGTCAGTAATTTCCGCACGGACGTTATTCCCCGTTTACCAATTGCAAATTTCATTTTACAGCGCTATTATTTCTATTATTTAATTAAGAGTCACGCAAAGGACGTCAATTAATACATGAAAGCACCCCATTGGAATGGAAGCTGCACCATTTGCATCCGCAAGTGACAGGAATATATTCCATTTCAGTGAGCAAAATATCAGTTAATGAAGTGATGAGCCACTATTGTATCTTGTACATTCCAAGTGATTGGCTGAACTAGTTTTTACACCCCTGGTTAGCAAAATCCGCCAGAACTGGCTTATTTAGATCACAAGAACAGTATTTTCCAACATTATCCTGAACGTCCAGGGCAACCATGCACACACACACAGGATGCCTGACTCTCAGGATATAAAGCCTCGCTTCATACAAGTTAGGAAGACATAACCGACATAACGAGCACGAAAATTCTACACCCGTGATTACACTTCGTATCTGAAAGTAAAATCACCTCACACCGACACGTGAGTCGAAATACACGGTGGCGTGCCTTCGAACCCTTTCATTGTGCACGTGACGCTACGCCCCCAAAATCATGTTTCAACTTCCCCTCATTCAGAACACGGAATTATCTCTTATTGAGTGAGAAAACCCGAAGCTCCTGCTTTGACTGTGAGGCTGCAGCAACGCCCTTCCCCAAAAACAGTCTAATCAATTGATTATTCACTCGACTGCTATTCGCCTTGTCTATATCGAGCGCTCCTCCTTTTTTTTTCCTTCTAGCTACTAGTGCAAATCTTGTAAAAAAAATAGCGCAATACACTGTAGACAATATCGCCCCAAAAAATTTCCAATCGTCAAGACATGGCGGATGAATCCAGGCGAGGTCGACGGACCTACTTTGTGTCGCGGATTATCTTCCGCCTATAAGCCCCCCCTCTCTCTCCCTACTGAAAACGCAACACATCCACCCCCGGTCCCTTACCTCCTCCTTCCCCCAATCTAACTCTTACACGATGATCGATATGTGACCAAGAGCTCGTAAAAGGCCTCCGCCCCATCCTATGCTTATCAATGCCCCAGCGGATATATAGCGACTCGGTCGGAGGGAGTAGGGAGCTGCGGGATTGTGTCCCCCTAGCCCTCCCTCTTTGCCTCCAGTGCCACTTTCCAAATATGGCTTCCTGCACCGGAGTCTTTCTTGGTTGGGAAGTGATTCGGGGACGATGTCGGCCAGATTCACTTGGGTTTGCACCAAAACGGCTGGAGGGGGAGGGGGAGGTTTAAACAAAGAAATGTAAATTGTTATGGGTTGGGGGTTGTACAGGGGTATCATGTCACGGTGGTTCATTATGCTGTACTGTACTGCTTGTCACCTAGAGCGGAAAGTGCAAACATTTGGCGTCAGGAGTAGTATTCATAAACAGTAAATGGAGGCGATTTGGGCGACACGCATTTAGAGTGGTGTTGCATGCATTTTCGGGGCGGATATGTAGACACTTGTATAATTCATACTTTGGGTTTTCTTCGGACCTTTATTAGTGTGGGTTTACAGTTTACATTTTTACGAGTGGCTTACAGTACTGCAGGACATAATTTTTGGGCATGTTATTTTTTGAAGTACTGTATATTGGAACCTGTAATTAACATTACTACCTGGTACGGTATTCCTATACGCACAGTGTGAATCTATGTAAGCTAACGATGTTTAGAACGTCTTTCTCAGTCGAGTGCTAGTTAACATGATTTATTAGCTATGGCAGGATGCAAGGTGCGTTTCGGAAAGCGGCTTTCCATAACACCACTGTGGGCGCTGTCAACAGATTTCTAACTGAAGGAAAGGATCGATAAGGAACCGTCATGATAGCAGTAGTGACCGATACTGCCGGGAACCCCTTACACACAACGTTATAACTCCATCCTTCAAACTCTACAACATTTTCGCCAAGTTTTACAGGTCGATAAAAATGATGGAATCGCCCCCATACCCTCTACCCCCAAACCTCAAAAAAAACAAAAAGTTGGGTTGTTGTTGGGAGGGCAAAGTTTGATCCCTGTAGGTTTGAATTATTTCTAGAGGAATCCCCAAAGGCCTTATGTGCCAGCTGCTGCAACCTGAGTCACAACCCAACAGTGTTATATACGATTATCAGCCTTGTAAGCTGCGTACATATATTGCCTATTTTTCTGACTTTTCTTGGTGTAATATTTCTGGAGATGCAGTCACTGCTTGCGAATGGAAGCTGCAAAAGGTTTTTTTTCCCTCTTTCTCTCTCTCTCTCTCTCTTTTTAACTCCAAGGGATCGATTCCCATTCCAACCGAGGCACATAACCTACTAATTAGGACTGCGCTTTTGGGAGCTGAATTTATTTAGTTATTTATTTTCGGATCAGAAGTGCCATTTAACATTCATGGGAACCGGGACATTAACGCGGCTATCAGCAATAATTTAATGCGCTTCTGCACCAAGCAAGTTAACTTGCCTGCTTCTCTATGCACACTGCAGTATATCAAGTACAGTATACTCCTGTACAAGTTTTCACCGCATTATTAATTATTATTATTATTAATTATTATTATTATTATTATTATTATTATTATTATTATTACTAGCTGCGGCACCCGGCGTTGCCCGGGAAGAAATGAATGAAGGGAAAACACCTGCCAGTACCCCCATCAACTGTCTGTCTTTCTGTGTGTCCGGCCACCTGTGCCATCTGTGGTCCTGCTACTCCAACACCTTCAACCTCTCCCGCCTGTATAACGGCAACCGTCATTTGCCTGCCATCTGTAGTCAACCCCCCAACACCTCCATCCTCTCCCGGCCTGGGGGTGGAGCACAGATGGCAGGCAAATGACTGTTGGCAGGCGGACAGACAGACAGACAGACAGACTCACAAACGGCTTTATTTATATAGATTATTATTATTATTATTATTATTATTATTATTATTATTATTATTATTGTTGTTGTTATAACCGTCAGTTACTGCTTAAATATTTACCCAATCATGCCTTCTCTTTCACCTCAAAATGCAGTATCCCTTTGAGCATATATCAAAAGCGAGCACATCCCCAACTTCAAAAAAGATTAAAAACTAACATGAAAAGCTCCGTCGAGCCCTTGCAGAAACGGCCGATGAAACGATGTAAAAATAATGAACATACTGTACACGGTGAATGATCTCATGAAAAGCTTTAAAAAAATCTAAGGCGTCTAATCTTACAATGCGCACACTATATACTCTACGTCCTTATCCGCTCGTTTGAATGACGCTCCATTCAATACCCCTCACCGTCTTTATGCGAATCTTTTTAATACATACGCAAAATACTTCGCATCCCTCAACTAATATTGTTATGCTGATAAAAGGACCTTTGTGTAGCAAGACGTACGTGGTCGGAGCTTTTCACTCTAATTGGACACTTGAGTGCCGCCTCTATGCAAAAATAGTCCTAACTCCCATGATTTGTCCCCCAACTCCCATGATTTGTCCAAACTCTATTTTGCATCGGCGACTGTCTGAGTCTGAGAGAGCCTGAAAAGTAGCTAAGGAAAGGAGGGGAAAAAACCTGGTTTAATTTTGGGAGACCGGGAGGAGGAAAAGGGGGGGAAAAAAAGATATTGATTAACATGGGGGGGGCTTCCCCAGATTCAAGAGACGGTGTGACGCGCGTCTTTCCACCCAAGCTTCGCCGCATTCCCATAAAAAAAGGAATCCCAAAGTAGAGTCCCCCACCACATCACCCCCCCCCCCTTCCTGGAGTCTGAAGAAAGGATTACATGGGGCAAGGATACGGTGAAGGCCTCTACAGATCCAGGTCCCTCCCCCGTCACCTCCCACGAGAGTCAACACAAAGATATCTTCGTCACTCAGACTCAAAGACAAAGGGACTCGGTGGAAACCCCAAGAGAAGAGAGGGAGAGAGGGAAACTTTTGCTGGACATTAGCAGTGTCTTGCAAGACATCCATCAGTCTTGGGAGGTGAAAAATGATCAGGTGTATCTCCCAGAGGTTCGTTTAACAACCTGAATGTAACGAACCAGTTAGTGAACACACAAAAAATTGTGTGGCGTGTTTAGCTACAGCTAGTTAATTTTGGGTACATATGACATAATTTATTTATGTACAGTGATAGTGGTTAGAGCGAGGTCAAATAAAATTCATCGTCATTGAAGTTAAAATGTAGTTAAATACTGAAAAAAACGTAAATGGTTGAAGTGACTAAAATTATTAAGGGTTTGTCAACTAATACGTATTTTAGTTACCGTGGTTGAACTGACCAAATATTTTGGTTAACAGAAATGCTTTTGTTTCAACCTAATATTAATCCGTTTTATAATAATTTACTGCCAGTTTAACTCCTACTTTATCGAATAAATTGATCTGTGGTTTGGGCGTAAATTCTTCAGCAAACTCCACAAAACGAAGTAAAATTCGCAAGCTTTTAAGGTGTAGAAGGAAATCATTCAGGTAACGTAAAGCGTCACGATCGAGCAGCTCAAATTGAGCGTGTGAAGCCGGGCTAAAAAGGTCGCAATGAAGTTATGGTTCTGGTGCTATTTGCAGAATGCATTACTACAAATTTAGGGGATGTTAGTCCACATGTAATTCCGTTAGCCCCGTGTAAATATTTAAGGCGGGTTTAAAAGCCAAAAAGCTTTTCAGAGGCAAATAACGTGTTTGCCTAGTCTCAATTAGCAGCTAGTCCGCATCGCTTCCTCCCAAAGAGGGGCGGCGAAAATGCATTCTGCATTTTTTTCCACCCAACAATTAATCCCAAATGGTCGGTGCAGTGTTTTACGGGCTTGGTTTAACCTCTGGCTCTTGGTTGCTTACCAGCAATTTGTATCTGTCCACATCATGCCGTTATGAAGTTGTATAGATAACGAGGCGGCAATCAATCGCATGTAAAATGACAAATGAAAATGACTCGACACATACGTCTGAATGCTCTGATCCCCCATTATCATTATTGGACTAGTTAGGCTACTAAAAACCGGCTTATCATGCTACACACTAACGTATATAATGCTAAGGAAGTGGTTTGTACCATAATAGTGGATTTACACTCAGCTATTGCACTGGGAGTTATTGCAGGCTTTACCTAGTTGTTACTACTCATTTACTGCCACTTTGCCACTGAATTAATTAGTCGTGTTAAATGGAAGGAGGGGACGGTACGATACCTTTTCTAGGATAGTTTCTGTCCCTATACTTCGGAAAACCAACTGTTTACACGCCTGATTCACCAATATTATCTACCCCCGGCTCCGTCTGAAAATTAACTCCCCCCCTCTTAATTTGCGCTTCAACTTGCCAAGCATCATTGATCCAGGTCACTAATTATCTCCCACCTCACATTTCATAACTGGTTTTATACCACAGCCCATTCGGCCGAATGGAAGCCGGGGGGGGGGGGG
>KZ538107.1:95904-126759 GCA_000934665.2 Catajapyx aquilonaris
GGGGGGGGGGGGTGGATAATACAATATTAATGAACACTCCGGCACGTCTAGAGACGCGCTTGTAAATCTCTCTGCTCGGCGCTCTGCCTTCCTTCTATGCAATCCGGAGCAAACTTGACTATTTTTAATGACTCTTGCCAGTGGGAAGGCCCGAGGCTTAGAAGCTCCCGGGCGCAACTCTTTTCTCCCATGTTTTTCTTGCCTCCCACTCTCAAGATCTTGCTCTTTCCCGGGAAAACGCCCTGTGCAGCTGCAAGTGAGCATTAAGCTCAAGCCCTGTAACTACTCGTCCATATATAGCGGCAGTGTAGGCTTTCAAGCTAAGTCCCCCTCGCTCACGACATCAAAACCCATTGGGGGTGTCCCAAACTGCTCAGCCTTCTCCTAAATGTCACTTAGCCAGCCCCACCCCCCCCTCTCCTAGATGGGGGATGGTGGGAAGGTTCTGAATTAAGCACGGCGTTTGCTTCGCTGTGAGATTCTATTAAACGTGCATAGTGAAGCTGAGAGAAAATTCATGATGTATAAGTCGCCCATTCCTTGCGACTTGAGGTTATCGGTTGGTCTGGTCCGGAGTCTAGACGTATCCGGCCAATAACTTCAACGTGATTGGACGGACGCTTCCACTTCCTTGCTATCAGAAGCCAAAGTCGGCTTTTCCACCTATCAGAAGGTCAATGGCCGTAAAGGCGACTAAATAATTGATTTGGGTTCTAATAAATGCGGTTTAGAGGTGAGGCTTGGGGAGAAGTGGTTAGAGCCGAAAAAATTAAATGGGACTGTGTGTGAGTTTAACTGGGTTTTTTCCTAGAGAAATCCCTGGTGAGATGTTGAACAACGGCGCGGGGGGGGGGGGGTCCTTTTCTTGGAAAGAGTACTCCATTACGGATTTCATAAAATGCTCCATCAAATTTGCACAAGTTTCCCTGTAGGGTAATCCTGCCAGAAACATGCACCGTATGTTAAGAATTCATCAGGTAACTTATAAAGCCATTTTCATTTTTCGATGCATTACTTTATTACTCTGGAAACTCGTAAATGAATAATAATTTATAAAGCAAAATTGATTTCTTGTACAGTAGGCTACATACGCAGGGTATAGAATTTCAGCATCTTTATAGGGAGTTTGGTTTAGTGGGAAATCATGGCGGAACTTTTCTGATTAATACACTGTGCTTGTTTTAATTTAAAAGAGTGATATTTACTTTAAATTCTCTTTGCATACAGTGTGTTCCAACTTCCAAGTATTGGGGGTCCTTTTAGTTATTGCAGATGTCGCCCGGTTGTCATTTTGTGTGATTTTTTGCGCCCCGATCGAGGTGTCCAATTATTCCCATTATATCACCAACTGGACCACACCTGGAAAAATTTACACAAAAATAGCAACTTCGGGCCAAAGCGACAACAACAGGGCCCGAATACTTGGAACACTATTTACAGTACTCGCATTTCAATTAAACACATTCTTCATTGTTGCAAGTGGCTTACCTCAATTGTCATCAGTATTTGGTGGTCAGCCATTTGCGTAACAGCGAGTGATGGAACATAAAGGTCAGCAGCGCGTGAAGTTGTACTGTTATGAATGTACATTTTGTGCTTACCTATCGTGTACTCACTGTCAGCAGTGCATGTATAGGCACCTGATCTGTAGATTACACGACGAGCCGCCCGGGAAAACAAAACACCCTTTCCACCTATTATCACCACCCTAAAAGTTGTCAAGCAAGAAAACAATGCAAGAGAAGGTTCACAGGCGGTCATTGCTGGCAGAAATCAATGGCCACCATATGGCTCCTGGCATTCAGCACCTTTCCATTCGATGGCCAAATATCATCACCAGCCTCGGTGGCGCAATGTCAACGGTTTCCAATGCTGTAAGCAATAAATTAGAATCTCCTTATGCATTGTTTATGAGTTTGGTTGCATTTATTGCGATGATGACTGAAGAGAGGGAAATAAGAGGGGTATCGTTCCTAGCTACCACAATACCGTAGTACTATATATCCTGTACTTTGAAGCATGTCCACCTTATCTACCTAACGTTGAATGACAGTCATAATATGCAGTATAACGATATGAAAAACCTGCCCGCTCTAGATGTCAGATACCAACCAATAGCAAAATGCATGCATATTCCGCCTATCGCATTATCAGAGGCTCGATACCTGGCAAAATTATGTTATTACGACGCATAAGCATAGTCCACAATTTATTGAAATATGGGCTCAAATTTGTGAACCTACCAGAGCATAAAATGCGAAACCACATTTGAGTCCCAAGTGACTTTATGTTAATGCCACATCAGCAAGTGTAATTCTGGACTGAATTCCCTGCTGATTACACCCTCTTTCTCAGTGACTCGACCAAAAAAAAATGCAATGCAAACAGTATAGTTGTCACGACTAATAGAGATAGCCTCGGATTTCCCCCTCCGATCAGCGTCTTCTTTCTCGCCCGACGTTTTTATTAGCGGAAACTAGGCCTATAGGCTAGGTAGGACCTATATTTTTTCAGAGCAAAAGGCCTCCCCTTGGCCAATAGTGGGTGAAGTCCTTGACTCCACTCTAATAAAAATTCTGTAGTGGGCGAGTAGGCCCTCATTGGCCATCAGGGAATCTAGCGCCCACAATAGTAATTTTGTTAGTTGAACCGAGATTGGGCTAGTTTCCGATATTTTTATGGGAGAAGGATATAACCCTTGGTCCGCTGCACGTTAGCCTCTACTTTGTTGGGGCGGGTCTCACTCTATATAGTAGGGTGTTACAGCCTTAGACGGCACACGTGATGTGATTGCACTGTCATGGCTACCAGCCCTACATGTCCCCAATCCCCGATTAGAAATGCTTCAAGAAGTTATAGCCGTTAGGGGCTAGGCAATGATTCAGACACTCATTTGATCAAAGACTGCAGGGAGATATCTATTTGCCTGGAAGCTGGCTGCGAAAACCGTCAGGTGTGCCATCCTACCTGCCTTGAAACTCCATTTTTCCTCCCCCATCCCCATCCCCTCCCTCTCTCCAATTGCAAAATTATGCGCATCCGGAAACACGCCCGGGGGGTAATCTGACGAGCTGCACACTTCTCATTACCTCTCGCCAGCACCAACTTCCATCAGACTCATCAACACCGTCTTCAAGCTTCAAGTTTTACGAAGCTTTTCCCCCTTCCAGCCAATCGCCAAGCCCCCAATCACTTTCTCCCATGCCCGGACATTTCGCTCCAAAAACCCAGGTTTTACGCCTCAGACTTTGCAATTTCATTTTGAACTCAAAATGTTAGTGTCCTGGAATAATTGTTCCCGCGGTGTATTTAGTTGTGCACGGATCCATAACCACGGAATGCTAATTTTGCAGGCCAGGACCGAGAGTGGAAGTAATGCGTGACGTCAAGTGATGTAGGACCCAATTGAATGGCAGTAAATTAGTTTGCTGATGCGTGGCGCTGAAAGTTTCCATTGAAGTTTTTTTTTGCAATGTCAAAAATCTGAAAAATGTCATCTTGATGCAGGAGTGGAATGATCACGTTTGACACACAATGTACAAATTACTACTTTTCTTACACCCTGTTTCGAGTGCTCTCATAGCTCAGTTGGAAGAGCAACAGCTTCAAGCTGGAGGTCCCAGGTTCGATTCCTGGTGAGGGCATTGATGCTACATGGTCCATTTAGAAAATATGGCAGGTGACACAAAATCAGTCCACATGCTTTTACTATACAAATACTCTTACACTTAGATCAACATTAGTTGACGATAAGAGTGAATCTAACGCTCCTGTCTCAAGTTATTGGAATATGTATAGGGCAACATATTTGCATGCAATTTATTTTCCAAAATTACGTGGTATATGTATCAGCGAACCTCATCATTTTCCTCCATGGTAATGTCATTTCTATGAATATATGACTTCAAGATTAGTAAATGCATATAGCGCGTGAAAGACTACGTAATTACACCTCTGATTTGCCCAGTGCAAGGGACAGTCCAAAAAGAACAGCCCATATCGGGTATCCCTACATTTGTATTTCTAGACTGTGCACTTTATGAGCAGTATTCACCGAAATTGACAAAAATGGAATGGGTTGGACAGCACTTCCTCTTCCAACTACTGCCTGTGCTAAATTGCCTCGTATTATTAGTAGAATAGTAACCTAGACATCTGCACGCCTTTAACGCACCACATTTTATGTTCATTTTTCCAACCTTATGTACTTTTTTTGAACAGTAGCCCTCCCATAATAGGTCGAGTCTAATAATAATTAATGATGGCAATGCAGTGTGGTAAGAATATGAGGCTGTGGAGGGAGCGAGGGACAATATGTGATGACATAATAATAAAGATCTGCACTACTTTTTTTATTGGAAGACCAATATCATTATAACTTGAAATGGGGTCTAGCCAAGTCCCGACCAAGTTGATTAACGGGGAGAAATAGTAATTGGATGCAAATGCGGAATAAAATATAGGTCCACGTCCCGTTCCATTACTGCTTCCAACAGTACGCCCATAGACTGCATGAGTTCAAATAGTGTTGGCAACGACATTAAAAAATTGATGCTGTGATGTGGCTATGGTGCTAGACGAGGGAAGGATCGTCAAGGGCGTACAGTAGAGAGACAGTAGAGAGTAGTAGAGAATAGTAGAGAGTACATTTGAGACCCTTCCTAGCTAGAGGTCACAGGGGTGGTCAGCGTGCTTGGTCATAGTAAAAGCGAGTCAACATTAGATGTGGAGCAGTCCGGAGCAGAATGATGATGTAAAAGGGGCAGTGCAGTTGAGGAGCCGGATGATTCGCCTGGACAATGTCGCAGAAGAGACGACACCACTTGCACTATGACATCAGTTCAAAGAGACTTGCTCCAGTAATCTCGTTTGATCAATTTGGAAGGAAGAGACAGTTGTTGCATGTCATCTTTTTCAGAAGCAATCAATCTTCAACCACGTATACAGGTGTTTCTTATTAGTATAGTCCCTCTTCATTAATTTAAATGACCGATATAGTTTTGGTTTCCTCTGCGCATAATTTTGATGTGTCAACCAGGACTCGCCTACCTCTGCCCATAACCTTATCCCTTCTGACCTGTGACAGCTACTGCATGAAATGACATGATTTTGTTCCCGACTGCAGGATGTGCTTGATATTCTATAAGCCTCAAGACGGACACGAACTAACTTACACCAAAACTTGATGTGAGATACTTCTGCTGTTACTGTATCAATATCATATACCACAATATTTTCTCTTTTTTCGTAATGACTCACCGTTATAGATAGCACTTTCTCTCGAAATACTGTACTTCGTACTGAGTCCCAGAAATTGCCGTATTTATAGACATTCTCTGGTATTTAGGAAAATGCGTGTGATTTGGGAAAGTGAAATGCTAATTCGAAAGGATCATGGCACTGAAGGAGCATGAACAAATTGCTGGAAAAAGTCTTGTTGGCGTCATTTCTATTTGGATAATTAGAAATCATAATAATCCCTCTTCCTCATTGCACTATGAAAAAATAATACTTAGAGAGAACCACTTGTCCTGAGTGCTCAGGACTTCCCACAAGGTTGTGGCCCTGAGGATGCCTAATGTCCAGGATGAGTCAGGGTGCACATATACGGACAGTTTCACGTCCACGTCTACGTCAACGAATCAGCTCAATAGTCAAAATCTTTCTCGATTATATACGGCATTGCCAAAATAGTTTACGATCACATTATTGAATCGCTTATTTCAGAAAAGTCAAGAAAGTCTCATTCTATGCAAAAACTACAAATATCAGCCATGCAGGCTATTGTATAAACTTGCGACCTTAATACTGATTTACCGGTATGCATGCATAATATGTTTTTATGGGCCATATGGTTCAAAAATTCTGTATTTTCTTATGGAAATTTTAGAAGTCCACTTACCCCTTTCTGCAGCATACGGTTTTGAATTCCACTGAAGAAATCAATGATTGACGACAACACAAAGTAGCTTCTCTCAGTAGGCCCCTTCTTTCTTTTGGATACCACAAAAAGACATCATTACCCTGGAAAAAAATACAATCAAATTAATACGGACCAGTTTACCGTAACATGACGTAATTATACAGAGTTAGTCAGAACTCTGTCAATATCTATAGGGTTCTCTTTGACCGAATTCAAGTCGAAAATGTAGGGAATGTCGAAAACCTTACCGTCGGTAAGGATGTAGACGACGATTAACGTTTGGTTGTCCCTTAGATAAACGCGATCACCCGCTTTGCACCTGATCCTGGAATGTATGCACAGATGAGGCTCAGAGTACAGACCGTGCCATGAGTTTCGATCATCGTCGCCTAAGTCGTTAACGGTTTGGTTTACAAGCATGTATGACAAAACTAAACTTAGCATAAGGAAACCCAAATAGTTCGTCTTGGAACCTACATCCAGGACCTTCAGGAACCTCAAAGACAGAGAATGAATATTGATGATATCATCAATAGAGAGTCATCCATCCAAAGGGTACACTAAAATGAAGGATAGGTGTTGGTAAGTGACTCGTGTGCCATCGGGCCTTTTCAGACCACATGTCGTCGCTGTGCAAGAACCACTTCCTGCAGAACTTGTACCGCAAGATCGACGGAGCAGTGTTGCAGTCGCAGAACGAGCGCAACCTGGATTGCGTCATCACCTTCCAGACAGACTCCATCCTCCAGCGATTTATGCTGCGCTTCGAGGCACTTCAACTAGACTGCAATGACCATCTCTTCATCTACGATGGCGCCCACGCCATCGGAAACTATAAGGTGCGTCTTTTCGCCCAAACTCTCTCCTCACTTCGGGTTCTTTATTTCGCCTATCTCGTGTGAAGGTTTACAAGTTTTATGGCATTTACTGGGGCTAAAAAGTGTCAGGTTGGAGAGTTTGTCTCTGACGGATGTTTCAGATGAAATTAGGATTTCTGCTATAATATCGGGAGTTTTTAAATGACAGAAAATTTGCATCATTGTTACCAAAGTACTGGTACTTATTTGTATCAGATGTGCTCATTCAAATATCATTTTGTGATAGAGTAGAAAAGTATAGCATATGACCTGAATCATTTGAAATGATGCTATTTTTCTGACGATCTCATGAGAGAATAGGCGCATCTCAACTCGACGAATTTTTTCAGTATGGCAAGTTAAAGTTTTACGCTGCAGCAATCATCGTGGCTTATTTATGTTCATCCTAAAAATCTTGCTCCTTGTTTTTCCCCACAAGTATAGTGCCTTTGTTATACCAATATCTTGCAATAAAACGCACATATAAAAATGCCTCGAATTTTTGTGCTGCACAAAACATGGTATTCCAATATACGGGAACTTTCATATGAAGATGAATGATGTCATCCGAAGTGTTTTTCAGTCTCAGTTTAAAAAGCTAGTTGGGATACGCCCTTCTTTGACTGACCCACTCCATTCACCGTCTCAAGTGTGTATTTGTCCTCACTTGGAGCCGGTATCTCGTAAGATAAGTGCTGCATGGGTTGTGATGCAGAATGGTCAGTGAAAGTGTCTTCCGGATGGTTCTGTACTTTTCAGGCGGACTTATCGTGCCGCAACACGCGCCAGAGCGTAGGCACCGTCTACACCCGCACAAACTTTGTTACTCTAAAGTACGTGACAGACGCTTGGGGCACCGAGTCCAACGGCTTCCGCCTCATCATCACGGCTTTTAAGGATCCCAGTAAGTATAATGGTAGCTGAGAGCTCAGGGCTAACCTTAAGCCTTCAAAACTGCCCTACATGGTCATATAAAAAGTTTTGGTAGGCCCGGACGTCGTGGCCTCGTTTACTTACGCCATTTCTCTGTTGAGATATCCTTAACTCATTTTTGACTTTCTTTTATCTAGCCTCGGTGTCACGCTGTCATAAAAGCAAAGCTTGCGAGATTCCCTTCTACAGTATATAGTTGGGCCGTATTCAAACTTTAGCCAGCAAATGAGGAGTGTAAAACATGTTTAAGTGACATTTTGCCGAATTTGGGACTCAGACTGTAAAGATGTTATACGACGTGTAGAATCAGCACTTTACGAGTCAGCTCATGTTTATTTGCACAAATGGCAGACAGCGAGCCGGGTATTTACCGGAATCCATTAATGAGGTAATGATATACCAGATCCTACATTACTACTTACAAGGTGATAAAATGTTTTGCCTCCAATGATGCTAAGTGTTGAACTGCCAACATTACAATTCTACTTCACTCACATGAACCTATTCCCAAGCAATATCACCCCCCCATTCCCAAACCTCTTATACGACGATGAAAATATTCCTGTCCGCACCACACCTATTCAAGATGCCGTACATTGCAGTATTGTCATAGGACTAGACGTCAGCACAAATATATTCGTCCGTGACGAGACTGCTCCTTCCTCCTGCAGAACATACGTGTCGGGACTTCAAGTGCAAGAAGAACGAATTCTGCATCGACAAGGACTTGATGTGCGACGGTGTCAATCATTGTGAAGACAATTCGGACGAGCTCACCAGCGCCCTCTGTACTCGTGAGTACACCACGTTCTTTTTCGCATGTTTCATAATCAAAATGGCTGCCTGTACAAAGCAGGATCAGTTGTCAAACTGTAGTAACGTTGTCAAACATCGTCAAAGACCAAGTCGTTTAACAGTTATCTGAACAATCAATGCAAAAATAATTAACTAGACAAAGCTCCATCAGCGCCTTTGTTGTGGAGTAAGAAAGTGCAGAGCAGGGTGGGTAAAAATCCTGCCATCTCGTGAACCGATTGAAGATGAAAGAGAAGCGATATGTTGACAGAAGGGGTCGGCTGACAGCTCCTTCCTCATGTCAAAGAGAAAAGGAGCCGTGAGAAGAGAAGGCATCTCTTCTGCTACCTCCCCTCAACTCCTCACCCTTCCAAGGAAAAAAAAGACAAGAGAAAAAGAAGGGGGGGAAAAAATAAAACCCCTGTTCCGGACCAAAGTGTCGGAGGAAAGTGTTTCTCTCTTCGCTTGTCTTCGCCCTGGTACAGACTTTGTGATTTCTGATTCTGCTCTGACAGCAATTAGTGCACGCCGATGATAATGAATTTTGGAGTAGAAAGACAGGAGCAGGGGAGAGGAGCTGGGGAGGGCTAGAAGGAGGAGGAGGAGGAGGAGGAGGGGTTTTAATTTTCCCGCTACTTTGTTCGAATGTCATGGAGTTTTTGACTGGGCGCGGAACAGAGTGGAAGTAAACTACCTAATTGTCAGCCGTTTCTTTAGATTGCGACAAACACTCTTCAAATGAAATCCAGTATAAACACGAGCGGAAATAAATTATGGCCCCTCGTTCCGGAGGAGGAGGAGGAGGAGGAGGAGGAGGAGGAGGTGATTTTGGACAATTTCATTTGAAGAAGCAGTAATCATCGTCTCTAATGAAAAAACGAGCAGAATTAATTGGAATATTGTTTGTTGTACCGTGATGAAATTTGCAGTACTGATTCACTCGGTTTCGTGTCTTGTTGTAAATGCACATTGTCAGAGAATTTTTACAGTGACCAGTAATTGGCAAGGCAAAGAGTAACCTGATCATTATAACAATAATTGTACAATAGTTGCCACTTTTATTATTCTCACACAAACTTCTGCAGTCTATTTTGCGCTGACTTCTGCAGGTGTCACAACAGACTCTACAAGTGCCATTGTAAGAGTCCTCATCATACAACTCATATGTATTTAGGACACGCATTAGGATGTAACTTCATAATATGTCTTAATTACCGTATACTCTGTCTAGGTAAGTTGTATTTCACAGCATCCAGCGCATTTTAAATATTCGGTAATGGCCGTCACTCTCCATGTAATCCAATTATTATAGTTCGCATAGTGGGATGTAGGTTGTGCCGATCTGCACCCGACAAGATCGACTTTAATCCGTTGGTATGCAGTGAAATTTAGCTCAAAATTCCTCCACACAGGACACGCACGGCACACATGGTGGCGTTTAATAAGCGACTTTGTGCGTTGCTTCGTGCGAAGTAGCCACCAAGCCTCTCTACCCAACCTATTATTAATGTTGACCTTGCGTCTGTCTACTCTAGAATTATTCCAGACCACACAGTTACATCAAAAATATCTAGGTACATACGCACGTAGGTCGGTACTAAAAATGACCCCAGAAATCCTAGAAGTTCCGGACATTGCGGTTTGTATACGTATATACAGTATAATTATGTACAGCCGGTCTGCTTACGGTGTTCTCATTTTGTTGCTAGTAGGGTAAGAGCATAATACTTATTTATTTAAACTACATTGAAATAATAATAAAAAGTTCCCCGAAAAATTGAAACTTGTTTAAAATTAATGTAGACCCAGCACATTTTTTTTATTATGCAATATTTAATATAGCCTACTGATGTTTCATTGGGCACTTTCTCGATCTATTATGTTACGGCTTTTTATCAACAAAATCATTGCCTTTAAAAGATCGTGATAAGATCGTCAATTAATGTTGAATGTTGGATTAGCCTAATTTTGAAACGAAAGCACGTATATGCCAGAGACATGAAAATGTTGTTACTTCCACTGTATGGAATAGATTACAATGTCATATATGCGCAGAAGTGTTACAAGCTACATATTCAAATGATGATACTGTATAAGTTATGACTCGTGAGTACGACAAAAATTGTGCGGAATGGAAAATCTGCGAAGCCTATTATGCACCTAATTGAAGCAGGCCCTTCCCATACTAAAATCCAGATCCCACCGAGCCACGCTACACACCACTGTTGGAATTTCTAGTGTTGATGTGGTACGCTGGAATCTGTCAAAACTGTAGGTTGCAAAGGACACTTAGGCAATATTATAGGAAATATGCACAGTACATGTTTTGCTACGGAAAGATTTTTGGCGCTAAAGGTGCTTCAGTATATCAATTAAAAAGTGAAAGGCTGTAATTTTGAAAGCGATGGGATATAACGAACCAGGGTTGTAATTTTGCATTGTTTTCGTTTCAAATATATATGCAGAAGGAGCGAAGTGTTTCTATTATGAATTTTGCAGTGGCAGTACTGTATATTATGCTTCTTTTTAGAGTTGGACACACTGTGTAGTTTATTATCAGGTTTGTTATACCAAGAGGATTCATTATCTCCTGGTACTTCATAGCTTCCAATTGAATACAGTAGACTACTGCACTATCCCAGAGACATTACACTGTCAATAAATAGTGTAAAATCACTAATATCATTCTAAAATAAACTATAGGGTAATTTCGTCAAATATTCCTAAGAAGTAGTGGAACAATGGAAGTAGTTCAGACTCAGAAGTGAGCACCTTTCGCACCACCCTGTGAAGCTGATGTAGTTGACGCCATATGCAACTCTAAAATATCAACACTACTTTATAAATTAAAATGAATTATTTTTAAGGAACTTTTCACGGCTATTTGGAGCTTGAAAAAGTATCTAAAATATATTATAACATGAAGGCAACGAGATCTCTATCTGATATATCAGGCAACACTTCCATCTCTTTGCATTGCACCTTTCGCAGCAAAATATTAGTTAAAAAACCAAATCATAGCCAGATTTCATATACGAATCCTGTCCCTCAGTGTATAGCAAGTCTATATAGCACAATGATGCCTCCAAAATATAACTTGTAAGGTACAACTTAAGGCATGACAAGGCCTCGAAAAGTAACTAGAGTCGGTTGAGCCAAGCTGGGCTTCTGAAGTGTTGCGGCATCCTAAAGTTTGCAAAACTCTGCCAGGGCTCGTCTGCTTGCCAATCTTCCGGTTATCTCACAAACCGTCGACGTCGCTTCATCGACGCCTTCACCCATTAATACCCCCCTTGGCGGCTGTGCCTAATTGAACCATTTTGTGACAACGCATCGACAACCGAGCCGGGGTTTCTACTCCCTAATTTGAGAATTTACACGCGATAAAAGTCATGCTCTTCCAACTTTAGTCCGCAAGGCAAAACGGGGGACATGCAGCAAAAGCGACGTGGGTAAACGGCTGCTGGGTCAACAGAGCGTCAAAAATTAAGTCTGCGGGCACTGCCAAGTAATGCGATTACTACGATGTACTTGCTGGAATGACCGGTCAATTCGAAGAGTGAAGAGAGAGAGGGAAGGTTCATTTTGCGCGAGTTTTCTATGGGTCGTCTACAGTATCACTGTAATACTGCACTGTAGGTACTGTAGTGTAGCTTGTGAATGTGCGGTACAATTGGTGCTGTACTTCCATAGTTTTCCAAACCTGCTGTCCCGTTCGTATAATGTGTGTATAATGATGACATGGATGGAAAACATCGGTAGGTATTCAGACAAGTGTAACTATGCTGACAGTTCTGGGGCTCTCTACGGGACCACGGTACATTGTGGAGCATATTGCTACACTCCCAACCTGGTATACAGTACGTTTCAACTGAATAGCAAGCAACTGGACTTTTGCAACAAAAAGTTAATTACCGGTGTTTTGGATGGAGCTTCTCTCTTTATGAATCGCACTCATCATGTTAATTAATACTTACATTGTAGATGCTCTTTTAAAACTAACATTGACATGGGTGTAATAATGGAGGGCTCAAGGATAAAAAAATAATCCCATCCTAACGCAGACTTTTGTCAATATTTGTGTTGAGCTAAAATGCACATAAAAATCAGGAATGTTGCCACATTTGACGCAATGTGATGAAGTTAGTCTGTTATTTTGCCACGAAGTAAACTACATCGTGTTGCACATAATTGTCTGAGTACCATAGCAGCCACTCTCAGGTACGACGAAGCCTTTTAAATGAACAAAAGCTTACTCGACGCTGCAAGTACAAAAAACTGGTAAAACTTGGTTTCAAATATGGTAATGAGGCTTCAAAATATTCTGCATGAGGAAATAGTTGGATTTTTCCACAACTTACATCGTATATGTAATTGCTACCCTACCCAGCTGTACTAACATTTCCTTGGTCCCACAGACAATGACCTGGACAACGTATTCGGGCTGAACTTCTCGGTGTTCGTGGGCATTGTGGTAGGCATCGTGTTGGTGTGCTGCGTGTGTGTGGGTGGAATAACCGTGTGCATGAGCAGAAGGCGCTGCCAGGCTCGTCACCCAACCCAGCAGGCTTCACCTGGCACCTATCCATGTAAGCTTATGTCTCATTTCCTCCCATGCGAGCCGTACCTACGCTTATTAAATACTAATCCAAAAAAAAAGCTGTCACGGGTCACATAAAAGTGGTTTGCCTGCGTTTAATTAGCAAGATTTTGCTTAGAAATTAAAATTTGTTTCGTGCAGGATTACCAGAGGGTTGGCTTGAACGTTTGGCTAGACAAGTCATTTGCATAATTTTTTAGGCGGCTGCAATGGAAAGCAAGTTATCAAGATGCACGATAATGCCCTTAACTTTCCATCGCAGACTACATCCGAATACGTGAGATTAAAAAGTGGAAAAATAGAAGAAGAAAAAAATTACTAAAAAGAAATGGCAAAATTATATCGTGGCATTGTTCTGTACATTATGAGAACGCCAGTTCGTTACAGCACATTTTAGACTTGAAATATTTCACGGAAGACGGCTTTGTAATGCATATTCAAATTATGCCAATTATGATTGTAATATGAACTTCTCTTTAACCAGAACTTTGTGACTCCCGCTGTGTTAATATTTGCCACACACAGCTTAACGTCAACCTATTGCAATGCTTGCCAATTTCCTGATGGAGAAGCTTTTGGTACTATACATATTTCATTAGGTTGTAGAATAGTATTCATACTACACTTCGTGCTAACTCATGTCGTAGAGTGACAACAATTATTGATCAACCTAAAGCGACTCAAATTCAGAACTAATTTTCAGGCCTACGTTGTGTACAGCCGCCAGCACTATAGGGCTTGGCACAGGCTTGGAAATGAAGGCCGTTTTACCCTGTGTGGATCATATGGAAGGAAGCTACATTCATTTCCAAGCCTGTTTGGTTTCGGCGGGGTGATGCGGGTGGTCTACCTTTCAGGTTATCAGGTCTGGTATCCTCACTGTGCTGGCGTCTGTACTGAAACAACCTAACAATGTATTATTATCACAAGCTTTTACAGGAGGCAAGTTTAATCCCTCAATTTAGTGTCAGCCAATAATATAGTTTGTAGTTATGACGTTTCTCATCTAAGAGAGGCATTGCAATTTGTTTGTTGCTCCTCCTCGGCCAGTGCAACAGTCGTTGGGGTCAAACGGAGCGCCACTGGAGAAGACGTTAACATATCCGGGCGCTACGTGCGTATTGCCCCCGTCCTTAAACACCAGCTCGGGAAACCTGTATCCCCCTGCGGGAGGCCTCCTCGGGTACATCGTGCTCCTGGCCCATTGCTACTACCTGGTAAAGTGAAGAGCTCCGGCTCTGACAGGTAAATCACTTCTTTATTCGTGAGTATCATGAAAGAAATGTCTGGACAACTCAATGTCTGGCGGTACCTGATAGCACCTGAATATCCACACTGTGATGTCATATGTGCCCGAAAAGTAGCCTAAACAAAAAAAAAAAGTAATGTCCACTTTTGCAGCCAGTTCGTGCAAATTTTGCTTCCGCTTTTGACTTGGATCCGCCTTTTTGATTTATTGTCGGATTTTCTGGGCGGCTTGACTCTTTGGGCTTTCGACTCCCAATTCTGGTCAGGAAGCTCTCTATTCATTGGGCCTTACCGCCGCCTCCGAATTCATCAGCGGAATTTCTCAAATTATGGCTCAGTCGTGAGTTTGGTCTGGAAGATCTTTTGCTCATAATAGGACGGATCGTGGTTTTAAGTCAGTCGGCGCGACGTAGACAAAAGGTCTCTTGCAAGCCTGTTTAAATCCTCAGCCTTTCGGGGGTATAACTTCTGAGAAAAGCGACTTAACGGTGCATAATTTTACATTCATTCCTGACGCTGCAAAAATTTCGGATCTATACTTGAAAGGAAAGGTAGTGGAAGATAAGAAGTTCCCTACAGCTGTAATTCTAATTACTTCTCAATCGCATTTCCTCTCGTGGAAAGTCAAAAGTTTATTTCCGATGTCGGCGCACTTTTGTCACCTGGATGATTACTATGTTGTCAATTTGATGGAACTCATTTTGGAATCATTAATAGAATGAGCCACTAATTGATTGCAAGTGAACAGGTGTTTTGCCTTTTGCGTGGCATGATTCATTTAACGTGGTAGCATATTATTACGCTATATCTGTGCTACCTCAAGAAATTATTTAACTCGTTCATCTCTATTTTCGGATTTCGCCTACTCTAATTCATGTAACTTCAATGACGACGTTACATGAATGAGTGTGTGTATGTGATTAAAATGCAAGCCTCTAACTTTTGCATAAAAGGAATTTTCAAACATATTCGATATTAATGTAGCTTATACAGTACAGTAGATGAAAAATCGCGGCTGCAGTCCCTTCAATGTTGTAAAATGTATGAACGCATTAAATATCTTATACTGACTGCCATTCAACTTTGCCATTACAGCGATGTGTCCTCCAGCCAAAAGGACGAATGGTTTGTGTAGGTAAGTTACAAAAGGCCAAATTTGATTTTGTTCGGTGCATGCGGTATAAAAACCACACATCGTGGGCACAAGTGAAACACACCAAGTCTAATTTTGGCTGTTTTTAGTTATATTTGAGACTACCTGGTACATATCAATTTTTCTGCTTCATCGCCTAGTGAAGTCCATGTAGCCAGGAATCTAGGATTTTCCTTATTAACTTACATGTACACAACTGCCAGGTCAAATCTTTGACTTCAATTATTTCGAAAATGATTTTTTTAGACTAGGGTGTTTCGTTTGTATGCCAAATATAAGTATTATATGAAAAAAAATGTATTTTCTCATTAATGTTCCAATAATGTATGCAAGGCTGCAAACTCTCATAAATCTTAATCGCAGTATAGTGATAAATTCATAATTAGTTTCCAAAAATAAGGCTTACAGAAGGATTGTGGAAAATACTTCGAATGGTCAGCATTAATGACATATACTGTAAATATGTCGAAAGCAAAAAAAAGGCAAATAAAATAATTCTGCAGCACGATGCTGTGTGCAAATAATTCAAGCTTTTGAAGGACTAACGACCACTTCTGCTTTGTTTACAGCTTTGGGTCTGGTGCCACAACTTTTCCTCTCGCAGGGTGGACCCGCCGCAGTCTGACAGTCAAGTACCCCTGCAGACTGCACCGCGAGAAAACATTCCTTTCTTTTTACTGCATCTGGTATGCCTCCTAACACCACCAACGTCACCTTCATCACAGGAGGTGATTTGCCATCGACGGTGTCTTTTTTCGTCTTTTTTTGGTCAGTCTTTATAAGGCATTTATTTCCTATGCAGTGGTGGTCCAGTACATTTTTTCCCAACAAAGTTCATCAAATATTTGTGAACGGTACATAACGACATATTTTAGAATTCTGAAGGCTAAATGTTGCGTTGTTTCTATAGAAGCTTCAAGGGTCTGTTTTTCATATATTCGAGTATATTATTTTTACCAGTGTATGAACCAGTGTATTTCATATATTGTTAGTTTTTTGAAAAGGTGTGTGCCAATAATGTGGTTGCAACAATGCTGGGCTTTGTTACCCCCCTTTATGATTTTAAGCAGTTAGTGTTTCTCTCCAGCTGTGTGTAGCGGCTGCAGGTGACGATGGTGGAATCCGAGAAAAAAAAAACTGTCCAAATGCAACTTAGTTGGAACTACAAGTTTCTAACCCGCAACATTTGAAGAAGAAAAAAATTAATAATAATACAGGGAAGATTAGTGCAGCTACTCTGAGTGTGTGTGTGTGCGTGTGCGTGTGATGCAGAAGACGCTACTTTATCAAGTGCCTGTGTGCAAAATTCCGTGCAAGTGAACATGGCGATGGAAATGGAATTATCACCAAACAAGTGGCGGTGGTGGTTGGTTTTACAAAAAAAAAAATACCATGGGTTTCTGGTTTTGTCCATTCCATTCCCCATCCCCAACCCCCCATATCGTCACCGCCCCCGATAAAAGCAGCAGCAGCAGCAACACTGCATTGTTGACCCTATCTGCAGGAGCTGTTGCCAGTCTCCTTATAATTCCCATCAGTGTAAACTAATAGATATGATTCATCGTCGCTGAAAAAATGTGTCGACTTTTTTTTTTGTCAAAATTTCCTCAGGGTGTTTCTTATTGTTGATCCGATTCAAGGTGTATGGTTGCTGTTAAGGGTAGTGGAATTGTCGCACCGTAAGAAACACCCTGAAAGACAAAACGAAATTGGTACTTTTTGCAAAATTGTTGATGTGCTTATTGGGATGTACCTAACACCTCGCTGCTGATAGGGCTGTTTGAGAGCGTTAAAAAAACCACATCCTTCACCTTTTGTGTTTCAATGTGCTGAGAATGCCATTCAAAACTTAACAACACAAAGGGAAAAAAAAACATTTAAAACGCAGATATTAGAAAACTACAGTATTCATAGTACAAAAAACCCACCCTTGAAGTTATTCTCAATATAGACGACATTGTGATTGCAATTCATATCAGCATCGCTCGTGCTTGCTTCGACCCTCAGCGTGGAATATTTAAAGAAATGCAAAAAATGTCATTTGGAAAAATGGGTTAGAATTTTAGGAACCGCCCCATCCCCTCCCCTCCCCAATATCCATTCCTCTCCCTAATTCCACCAACCTAAAACTCTTCAATGTGATCTCGACGTAGACTTTTTTGTGGATGTGTATGCTGCTGCTTCGCTTATAATCAGAGCATAAAGTTCCAATTTCCATTTGGGCAATAATAAGTACATTTTAAAAAACTCTATTGATGATGAGGCTGCACAGACTTTATTGAGTGTTGAGGGCAAGTTCTAGGCAAGCTTTAATACGATGTTACATCACCTGGTTTAACCAGAGCCGCACTTATTGAGAGAAGCAGGAAAGAATATTCCTCACCGTCGTAACTGCCAGGATTTGTTATGTTTGCCCTTTGTTACAGTTCGTTTTTTTTTTTTTTTGTAAAGGGCTACTCTAATATACCCGTCAGTCATTATACCATTATTTTGTCGTAAAGGTGGGCATTTATTGTCAACATATGGGTCTCTTGAGCTTGTACATGTCGAGGATTTTGTAAATCCAACATGGCCTCTGCTCTGTTGCACTTGACGCATGACTAAATATGGCGCCTATCATTTGGCGCCACATTGTGTGCTTTATGTTATTGCTCATAAGCAAAAAAAAAAAAAAACAGCTGGTTAGTCGTTGCAGTTTCTTATGTGTTGTGGCGAATATTGAAACATGACATGATGTACTACTACTCTAACATTTGGTGGGAAAAAATTCTGGCTAGATTTTTTTTTAGAGACAGTCAAAGAATGTGGATTAACTAGAAAGAAACGTCATGTGATAGCCGGTGGTAGCTTGCAAATGGCATTGTGACTATTGTAAATGTAGGCTATTTGATCCATGGGGTAGGGCATGTGCCGATGCAACTGCACAGTCATACGAGTTAGAAAAAAAAAATGTATGTAGGATACGCGTGTACAATTTTGACTTCAGAAAAAAAAAAATAAGTTACGTAGAAAATCGGCGTGGTGCAACAGAGCTTTGGAAACTAACTGGCAAAATACCGACTGTACCTCAATAGTTTACTCTTTGTGAACTTGTGATATTGCGATGCCAACTTCTATGGTGAAAGGCCACGATTGTGGCTTGACACGTAGATTTTTTTTTTCTCCCGACGAAAGTGTCACAACCAAGCCATGTACAAGTCCAATGAAGCCTAATATCTTAGCACGGCGCCCCTCCAACAGCACAAGATGATTGAACAGGGTATTTAAAAAAAAACCTGTGGCAACAACCCTCCTTCCCCCTCCCCTCCTTTACACCAAGAGATTTCTCAGAAAAGTAGGATTTTTCTGGCCACCAAAAAATATTTAGTCCTCCGAGCATTCTGTGTGAGACCTGTTCCGTTTGTACAAAACAATGCCTTTACAGTATTGTATTCATTATATCCACGCGCAGACTGCAAGTTAATTAAGGGAGAAAAAAAATCATTTCCCCCAAACCTTGTCTAACCTACCCTAACCCAACTCAGATGCGTAAATGTTTTCGTGTGGTGTGGCCACTTTGTCTCATGGAAATGCGTGTCCCTAAACTTAACTTTGAACTTTAAAAAAAAGGAATCTCTTAGCCGTTCCATAAAGAGAAGAAGCCAGCCTGTTGCGTTTGATCTGTCAACAATAAATCGCCGCAGTTAAGCAGTGTACGGTACAGTACCTTTTTTTTTAATCGCGCCGAGTGAGCAGGGATAGATCTCGTGACAATTATTTTGTCGCAAAGAGTGAATCGTATTGTTTGTTTATCAGTAATACCTTCCAAACGTTGTACTGCCATATCCAGTGAGATCTGCATAACCTTGCTTTCATTTTACCATCTGTGGGGTCACTCAGCGATGTCAGCGCTTGCTTATGAAGACTTTTTGAACGCTATCCGTATAAATGCGACGCATATTTCGATTACTGTGAAAAAATGGAATGTTGATGTCGAGTGGCCGATAGCTGATATGTAAAATTTTTACTTAGTTTTTGTACGGTACTGTACACGATTTTGGATATTTTGGCAACACTCAGTTAGGGTGCCGAACCTCGACAACAAACACGATTCCATATCAGAAGAGCATATCAAATGTGGCAGCATAAAAATATCCTACATTTTATATTCGTTTGGGAAGACGAACAACTTAAATGAGCGAATCTATCAGTTGGGGGTTGCTGTAAAAAAAAATTTTGATCAAAATAAATCGTTTCTTTTTCCCTCATTGGCCCTTTTCTTGCTGCAACCCCACCGAGTTTCTGAAATATCATCGTTTCAAAAAAGTTGAGTCAATCGACGTTGCCACATTGCCTTCACTGGCTTCTTCAGTATCAATCAAGATGGTACAGGATTAGGAATCACAACTCAGTTTTAGAGTATAAGTACGAGCGCCTTTGGCACTTGATAAAAAAAATACACGAAATGATGTATTGTGTGGATTGTTTTGATATAACCTGTAGACTAACGTCGGTTTCAAAAATGAAGTAAGGAATCTCCAAAGGCGCTTATAATGTGAACAAAATTCCTACAATCCCATATATTCCACTCCAAAAAAATAAATAAAAAATAAAGGTTCGAACGGCGCACACGCTACACAAAAAAATGTATACGAGTTACGTGCTATTGCATAAATCCCTTGTACATATTTTGAAACCGACTAATTCCTCTCGTCCAACAGGAAAGATAATAGGCCTCCTGGTTTGGTCCCCATTTGTTTGGGTCATCATTATGTTTGGTCTCCGTACTGCCGTCCCATATAGGTTCCCCCCACGATTGGGTTGCACTAGTTGTACACGCTCACATTCTCACGCATGGTCCATTGGGCAGTGAATAGCTGCAGGTTGACTTTCTGCAGGAATCAAGGAGGATTAAAGGCTGGGGTTGGAAGGTTCGGTTCACACTCCAGTCTTCAAGTGCATCTTATCATTACAGCTTGCACGTCCCTGTTTTTCTCTCTCCTTTAGTAGCATATCTCAGGAATTTGAGTTCAGTTCGGTCGAGGAGCCTTCCAACATATCCCACCTTTCATTCTCCATTCCTCGACAAATCGAGAAAGAGAGAAGAAAAAAACCTCTGCCTCCTCTCCCTCTGTTCCTTCAGTTCACTTCCTTCCTCTTAGTATCTTTCCTATAATCTGTATGACAATAACAAGGGGCAGAATTGCGCCTTCGCTTCGTCGGTATAATATATAAACCAATAATAACACTAATCCTAAGATTTAAAATACTCCTGGTATAGCAACCTTGCAGGAAGCGATTTCTCTTTCTGATAGAGGCGTTCATGAAGATTCCATGGGCCTAAGGGCTCACCAGCTGGGAAATTTGGGCGAACATAGGGAATTTACAAGGCGTGGATGGGTGTCGTGTCGACTGCAAAAAAGATAGACAGAGACAGAGTGATGGAGAGAAGAGAGAGAGAGAGAAAAAAAAACAACAACAGAAATTCAAGTCCTTTGTAAAGTAGACCGTACATTTGTGTGCAACTGGTGGCATTTCCGAGAGAGGTTTGTAGATTTTTTCCCTTCCCTTCTCCGGACTCTCCCAGCTGATGGGCTCCCTCTGTGAACTTTTTATATAAGTTATACCGGTTCGTTGCTGAGAGAGACGAATACAATTTTCCATCTCCTTTCAGGTGTGACTTTGTAAAGAAGCACATGTGGATAATAACCAATTTCTTAGTTTCCAAACACTGGGTTGCTTATTACCTGCACACCTGCTGGCATTATCAGTTTCAGGAATGTTGAAAGAACGTGTTATCCTTGCTTATTCCAGAGAAATCAGCATTAGGTGCCTGCAAGAATTCTGGGGGAAGAGAAGCACCATGAGAATGAACTTGATAAATATGGGCCATGTTGATATATCAACACAAATATAGAATTTTCACAACCAGAATGTCTACAACGTAAGCAGGATTCAGATTTCTTTCTGGAAAAAATTACGGTGTCGCTTATTGCTAAAAATGATGGATATTCAGTGACTCTGATGCTGAAGGACATCCAGCCGTAGTTCTATTTGTCCGTATCACTCGATTTCTGGTCTGAAGTATTAAGCGTTGGGAAGTGGACGGAAAGGAAGTAATCCCCGCCTCCCTATATACCCCACCGCCTCTGGGCGATACAGCTCTGGTGGCCTAAGAAGCGGAAAGGATTACAAACGGATCATCATTTTCTCCCTGACCAGTTTCAGGCTTGGGTGATTCCAAGGCAAGAAAAAGGAAAAATAAAATGAAGATCTGTTAGCCAAGGAGAAGGACTCTCTAGGACTAGGTAGGTCTACGTAGTAATTGCTGCGAGGTATTGAGAGGGTTACAGGCCAAGATGAATGTTTGTGTTTACAGCGGGAAAGCAACGTGAGATTTACTTTTATCCCATCAATATGTATGTTATAACTGTAGGCTACGTGTATCAAGTATTGATTATTTAATTCACTCTCACACGTGTCCATGACACCTGTCATAAAAAGGCAGCAATTAACAACTGATTATACAGGGCGATCCTAAATACTTGTCATATTGCTTTTGCAATATTTCTCACATTCAACTACATAATTATTACGGTATCAAGTAGTATCAGTGGCAGTGGCGTAGCGGGGGTTGCCAGCGCCCGGGGATGGGCAAGTATTGCGCCCCCCCCCCCCCCAAGCACACGCATTGTATTTTTAAAAAATACTGATGTAATCAAAGAAAATGTATTTAATGCTAGTGTAAAGGAATGAATTCTCAGAAGGGAGAAAAATGATATTTTCTCAAAGAAAGCGGAGTAAAGATGAGGGTAAATTCAAGATATTGAACCAGTTTGCTTCATTAATAACGATATACAGAGTGTTTCACTATGTAGCCCGCCCAAAGAATCGACTATAGTGTTTTCTTCCTATACTCTACCTAGATGCCTGATGTTTGATTTAAAACTTACCTTAGTTCATGGAAATGTAGTACCATTCGCAATAAATGCTGTACTTGAGTTTCAACGACCTCCACACGCACTCGAACGTGACTCGACACAACCAGGACACAACGGTCCTTATTATCGAAGGCCCTCCTCAGCTCATCGATATTAATAGTAAGGATTGCTGCACCAAGTGTTTTGGACCAATACAGTGATAGATGCCTTCCTTTAGATTAATAAAAAATCGAAGAAGTGAAGCACAGGCTGCTGGAATGACCGAAAAAGTCACCACGATTTTATCACAAGAAACCGGGTATCCTGTTTCCACCTGTCAAAATAACCGAGAATGGGGATATTTGAAGAATTATGCTTGCAACAATGAGCCTCGAGGTTTGAAGACTTGGAAAGCAACATAAGTGGAGAAATCTGGACCATTTTTATGGGGATATGCAGAGGAGGATATTCGATAATAAGGAGAGCTGGGTCGAGTCGCGTTCGAGTGAGTATGGAGGTCGTTGAGGTCAGGTACAGCATTTATAGTGAATACGTAGTTCTGTCGATTCCCATTAACTAAGGTAACTTTTAAACCAAACATTACATTTCAAGTCGAGTGGTAAGAAAAATATAGTCGATTCTTTGGGGGGACTACCTTAGTGAAAGAGCCGGTATTTCAAATATTTAAACTGTCTGGTTTAACCTAAAAAGGTACAGTAGGAATGGGTCACCCTCAATAAAGGCAAGGCAGCTTGCTTTTCCTTAAAAAATTATCAATTCGAGTATTGTATAGTACAAAGAAGAAGGAACACTTCCTCAAAATCAAATTGGTATGCATGGACGAGAACCCCCAGAATAATAATAATTATTGTCCCACCTTCCAAGAAGAGAACCTCTCCATTTTTTTACAACCTGTCACTCATGAAACCCAGAGGAAGGCTAACCGCCCATGTTTCATCTGCAAACATTTGCACCATGGTCCATTGTAAATCTACTAATCTAGCACTGTCTTCCTTCCTTGACTCAAAACCAAGAGGACCAATTTTGCTTTATGATCAATATTATTATCACTGCTAAATCACGTCTACACACGCACATTCTCAAGGAAAATCATACAAGAAGGCGTCACTTTTTTGGCCTCTGACTCCATAGTTGCATATTTTCTCATTTTTGTTTACTTTTTGCCATAAACTTAGTCATTCTTATTAATTTTTTTTCCACTTCGTCAATCCCAGTTGGCCGATAGTGAACTCAGTGTATATTTTCATGCATATTCCCACTTGCAACTTTTCTACTTACTGTTAGTGAAACCCCCCTGGAAGTGAGTTAATATGATAACCCATTTGCATTTACTGGAGTAAGAACTGTCTGAGTGGGAGGGCTACCGATACGCAGACATAAGACGCGTATAAGAACACTTATGTAAACTTATGTACCAAAAAAGCTTAACTTTACTGCAGACGCCATACCTGTATACAAAAACGAACGTATATACATATGGATTAGTGTATAGTGTATACTGTATATACGTATATTAAAACAATGCAACTCGGGATATTACTTCAATGGTTATGCAAGCTGCATAGGCCTTTTGGATATGCAAGCTCTATCGATTCCACACAGGTGACATCGATAGAGCTTCAAAACCCAGTAAAGTTCATATCTGTAACTAATTTCGTTTTCAAATGAAAATGGTGTGACCCTCTGGTCAAAAATGGGGTCTGGGGGGTAGCGTTCGTCTTTTGTTTCTCCCTCTCCTCGTGTGATCTTTGTGTAATCTTCATGTCTGTAAATGTACGTACATTGACAGAGCTTCAAAAATCAGTAAAGGTCATCTCTGTAACTTTCCAGTTTTCGAGTAAAATGGAGGAGAAAAATCACCCGCTTTTTGCAGGGCCCCCCGTTACTTTGTCTAACCCTTGTATATCACTTCAGATAAATGCAAGTTTAAGCTGGAATGTAAATCACAATTATTAATTACCTGGAGATACGTTGGGGGCCATACTACTTGACACTGATGCACACCTATGAAACGAAGAGGTCCGGTCCACTCACCAGTTCAAGACAAATTGACTTTTTCCAGTTGATGCAGCGAAGGTGAAAGCTCGGTTCAACCTTGACCGGCTCATTTTAATACTGAATACAAATGGTGTCACAGTACAGCACTTTACAGTATAGTAGTGGCGGTATTCATAGATCTCTATACTATAGATTCCGAAGTGATTCCGAAGTATCTGTATTGGTTTTCCTTTGGCTACAGTATAATTAATATAGTAAGCAGGAAAGTATCTGATGTGTTTATCGTAGTAATATGTTTCCCCCCTATTTTTATCAGATTGTTCAAGAAGGTAAGTTGTAGTCGTTTTTAATTTCCACGGCTAACATCGTCTGTGTTAAAATTACATATTTTTGAAGCCAGTTGGGGGGGTCGTCTTTCGTTGTAAAATTTTCAATCGATTGGCCATATTCGTTCAGAAGTGTATCTAATTGTTTCACCCAGTTAAATCGTGCAGGGGGGTTTACTTGAGTAAGTAAATAGTTAACATCGTCGAGCTGCCTTACTTATCCTAATCAACCGAAGCACTATAGTGAATAGGCCTGACGAGGAAGATTTAGGCCCATAAATTAGGCCTTGCTATAAAGTTCTAGACAGTAGGCCTATTATATACAATAGATGCTAAAGGATGAGGCACAAAATATACGGGCGAGTGGTCTTCCGTTCGATTTGCCTGAAAATTGGATATGTTGCAGCCCAGACCATCCTGATCAATGTTGGATAGGGACATTTCGAGGTAGGACCTACAGGGAGCATGCTAATGACCTCCGCAGGTAATAGGGGGAGTAGTAGACTACAGTAAGTCTCAGGAACTCAATGGTTATTGCATTAAATTATCTATTAATCTTTATTACCTATTCATCTGGTTCAAATTCTACTCCTTGAAGGTTGTCATCTGGAGTTTCCTCCAGCTGCACTTCAATATTCATTGGGTCAATGTAAGGAAGCGAGGTTTCTCTCACAGCAATCTTCTAGCCTCTTCGATGAATAGCAATTAGCACGCTCCCTGTAGGTCCTACCTCGAAATGTCCCTATCTAACATTGATCAGGATGGTCTGGGCCACAACATATCCAATTTTCAGGCAAATCGAACGGAAGGCCACTCGCCCATATATTTTGTGCCTCATCCTTTGATTGTACAGTCACCTCAAGGAGTAACTTTGGCGCGAAAAGCTAATCTCGAAACAGGTGCTTCCCGGGGCTACCAGAGCTCCTCCCCCTCTGATGTCATAACTCGCACTCCTACCCCGCTTTCCCCCGATCCCCAAACTATAGGCTTTATAGGGTGTCTTTCACAGAAGTGTATTTTGCGTAGCCCGCCCACTCTGAAAATGGTCAGCTGTCACGTTACTATATAGCTACTGGCAATGCTTTTGCAATAAGAAGTTGCGAACCTCTGATCCAAGTAGGCCTATAAGTATAACACTAATATGCATCAAATATGCCAATTATAGCTATTGCAGTGCGGAATTATTTTGTGCAAGCTGGCGTAGTTTTCATTTCGGGCTTCGGCGTGGTCAGGAATACCTCATCAGGTCAGTCAGCACAGTATGAGGCGTTGTAATATTATTTGCATCTGTTAGGTCACTTACCGGTACATTCCATTATAATTGAAGGGTTTGGTTCAAAATCCCGATAAGTCCACTTTTGTTACTTTCGATAAAACAAATAAAAAGTTAATTTCCGCCAAATTTAAAGAATTTTTCTTATGATAATTTTTTTGTTTCGTAGGGGGATACCAAAGTCAACATGCACCAGAATATGAAGTTTGTACGACGCATATTACACATTCTACAGTAAGGTAGAATATAATGTGGACATGTCTTGCGAACATGTGACATACAGTAAAAAAAACACACAAATTTCACTTTTAATTTTTAAAAACCTTCAAAAATCTTTCATTACGCTGAATATACGTATTCACAGATTACACAAACGCCTAACACCCTAACTTAAACATCATATTATTTTAATACACAACACCTCAATGAGGGTCGCGTAGAATGATAGAGCCTTGAATAATTTCATAGTGTGACCGTTTTTTCTACAGGACAGTAGATTAGCTGCTCACGATTACATGGTGCTGTGTCGAAAATCCTGGCATCGAAGTCTGGACAGATTCTTACAATGCGAATGTCAAGCCTTGTTAAGACTTAACTAGCTTAATTAAATACATTATATGTCAACTTTCGTGTAGATTTTTTTCTGCTGTTAGGATGTGTTGGTTATCTACATAACACATGTGTCACTCTGTCCTGTAATTTTTTTTAGCTGAATACATTCGACACCCCCCACCCTTGCCCCCACCCCCTGTTCTAACCGTACTGTCCCAGATTATATAGTAAATACAAACACTTAGGGGGGGGGCACTTTGTTCTGGCAACAATTACAATATTTTATTTACGTTGTCCTAGTTACAGAGTTGACTCGACGTGAAATTGCATAATCGGAGAGAGTGCAGGATAGCATCTCTTCTTAAGATGTCTAGCGAAGCTAGGAAAAATCTTGTCGGAAAGCAGTTCTGTAAGTTGCACGATATTGAATGACTTTTGCTTGATATGCTTCAAAGGGCTGAAGGTATTTTCAGTACAGATAAGCAGTAAATCTCTCTCATACACAATTTTGTGACTCACATCAGTAGAAGCCGCGCAAATAATGGAATGGTTATCCGAATTTTATTTTCAAAATGACCCTGCCAGCTGCGCTAGAACAAGGTGACCCCAGGTCGTAACACCCTCATGAGTTTTATTTCACATGACACGTAATTTGCATGATGAAAACAGCGACTATACAATATATGCGAATACGACAATGGCAATTGTTATTGTTGTCATGACATTAAGTCCGATCGTTTTGCCTTTGGAGTCAGTGGCAATATTTATTCAGGTAATAAGGCATTAATAAAGCACTCGGTGAGTCCAATTACATTTTCACATAATATTTTTGGCCTGCATTTACCAATCAATTACACGACTCTACTGAATACAACAATCTATTGATACGAACACGAATTGGAGCCAGAAAATATTAATGAAACGTAGGGTACAACGTGAAGGCTGTAAATTAACCCATTTGTTCCTGAGGTTGATCTACTGATGATATTTTAATAATTTTAAGGCATGCTGCGTTAGAAGGCGGAAACTAAGATTGAAAAAATAGTTCATAGTAAAATTCTAACTACAACAGAAGTTACAAGGCGTCCTATATATACAGTATGTATAGAATGCTAGGACAATCCGTATAATTTTTTCTCCACTCATTGCTTCACTTTACATGCAATGTGGCAATTCTCACAATCGAATTATCACAGTGCTGGTATAGCAATGATGGAATCATATTATATCCCAATCATTCAGGTATTTCAGCCCATTATATCAAGTCGCATATTTCTCGTAGGACTTTCTCTTTTTTCATCTTGGAAAGTATGGGTCCCAAGTTTCACTATGTAAGACTATGGCTATACAAGGCCGTGATCTAAAATACTTCTCCAATAATTGCTGTGGCTGTAAGGGGTCGTCCATATACCACGTGACCGATTTTTGGCCACTTTTTGACCCCCCCCCCCTCCCCCCCTCTTTCACGTGTGTTTTTTTTAAATGTCAATGTTATCAGAAAAAACGCGATCGAAATTGATAGCTCCTCAACTAAACTGTTTAAGCACGTAAAAAACATGTCTCCCCATGTGTTCGGGGTCGCTGATTTCGAATTTTAGGTTATTTTGAACCCATGTNCCCCCCCCCAAAACGGTCACGTGGTATATGGACGACCCCTAAGTTGTTGGCACTAATCTACGTAATTTAAGCCGTTACTTTTTAATGGCTATCAAAAAGTATTAGTAGATTGTAGGACACCATTGTTTCCCTTGATGCCATTCGCCACTCATAAGGGCCAACAATGTAAATATTGTATAGTGGCTTTCCACAACCTTTCTTGCAACAGTCATACACTGTATTAATTTTTCAAAGCTATAGAAGTATTTATAATTCAAAGAAATAGTTACTCAATTGTGCGCGATCGCGCCAATTCTGAAATATGCAAATCCCAACATTCCACTTGTATTTGTGGCTGATTTAATCACGGAAATGTGATGTATCTGCATTCTCCCACTAGAGTAGACTTTCATGAAGAGGCCTTAATCTGTGATTTACCTTTATAATCATAACTGCGAGAAATATACTTTTCCCTGCCCGTCCTATGTATAGGACGCTAGGAACAAATGGGTTAAATGTGTATAACTTTTCTTTATCAGATAACAGCAAGAACGCAAACGTCGCCGAAAGAGTATCTCAGCAGATTGGTGTCGAGCAGGTGGCCTCCCCGGAACCTCATGATATGTCTCCAGAGTGCAAGGTAGGCTACTGCATTTGCAAGTGCAATAATTATTACCATGATCAGTGCAATGCTTATGACATTAGACAAAATGATACAGATACAAAATGTCTGTTGTCTAAACAATTAAGTAGTGTGAAATGATCTTTAGTATTCTAATTCTAACTAATTTGGTCCAGATCAAGAGAACCTTCACTGCTCCATGGCCTTTTTTCAAGAAACCTAAGTTGATTACCCGTGAGCCAGAAGGAATTTGTAACATGAAGACAGGATTTTTCCTATACTTCAAGTGGGAGATCCTTGCTCTCAGTAGCAAATTTCCCCGAGTACCACCACACGATATCTCTGTTATGTTGCGTCAGAACTGGTTCAAAAAGAACAGCCTTGATAAGAATGAGTACTTTGAGATCGGGCAGGCCTTGGATGATGTAAAGAGGAAAGGCGAGTTTCATATATTTCATTCAATATCATTGTAAATATCTATTCTCTTAAAATCACCTCTGTCTGTAGAGCAGGTTATGCGTCCTCCGAACAATATATTACTCTTAGTAGAGTCTATCAAACGTATTAGTTGCTAGCATTAGGTCGAATTGAATCATCCATCCAAGCTCGGCATTGAGACTCCGATGGAGACTGACCCATTATAACAATTATTGGCAGCTATAATGTCAGTGGCATAACCCATTTTTTCGGCTAGACCCCTGTATGGTTAATAACGTTGCCCTCAGATGACTTATTAGCTACGTTATAAGTTTCATAATCTCTATACATGTGACTGTTCCCATGTTAGTGCTTAATAACAACAACAACAACAACAACAACAACAACAACAACAACAATAATAATAATAATAATAATAATAATCTGGGTAGTGCTTGATCTCATTGCGAGGTATGTAGCTCAGAACCTTTTTTCGAATCGCCCGGGTTGTTTTGTGAACTCCCCCGGGTGGATTAGTCCATAATTAGTCCCACCCGAGACAAAGCCAGAAACGATCCAACTCTGCAGAAGATGAAAGGGGGGAAAGCCCGGGCTTGTGCTCGAACCCGGGACCCTTCCATCCGTAGGCGCATACGTTTCCGCGGAACCACTCTGCCTTCCCAGTGCTTAAAAATAAAGAGCTTATGACCACAAATTATTAACTCAAAGGGAAACCTCAACTGTAGGCTACCGTACCGTAACACATTTTGTTGGCCATAAAATTCGTGACTTTTACTTAGGAAATAAATAGCTTAAGCTATTTATTTCCTAAGTAAAAGTCACGAAACTTTGACAAAGGCAATGGTTTTACTTTATTTATGCAGGTGTTTCCTGGTGTAAAAGGCATCGGTTGGCTGCATCCCTAAAGATGTTCTTCCTGAGGGACAAGCAAAAATCCAGCAACCATGTGGTAAGACAATATTGTTTATTTGACAGCAGTCTTTTACGACATTGTTGTGTTAAAATGCAGATCACTACTTTACGGGTGTAATATACAGTACACTGAGTACAGCAATTACAAATGATTTCTTACATGGAAATGAACTGACCTCTGAATGACCAAAATCTGTATTGCAAGTTATGCTTTTCCATGTCTGATTTAAACCTTATTCTCAAAAACTCCAAGGTGTCCAAAGAACGCAATTTAAAAAAAGGGTTGCACAGTCATTTATTCTATGAAGGATTACTTGTCGTGAACAAGAAGAAATCCCAAGAATTATTCATTTTCTAACAACGCCAGAACAAATATATATATAGGGTGATCCAACTTTATGGCACCAGAAGTTATTTGAAAAATCGCGCAAGCTGCTTGTTTATAAGCAGGTCGTTGCTAAGAGATGCTTTCTGGCTCTTTCTGGAGAATCGGGAATAGCACCTGCTGATATTAGGTCCAATGGCCATGTAACAATAATATTTTATTTGCTGGTAACTAAACAACGCTGCCTGTTGACCTGTCTCAGTTTTGCCAACTGCGGCCAACAATGGACAGACCAGAAGGCCTATTTATTGACACACCCGGGTCTGTCCAGTTCCGACGGATTAGACCTTTGGTTTGGCAGCTAGTGACCTCATGTGAAACCCT